>OY720344.1:88821274-89063337 GCA_963082975.1 Labia minor
TTCCAGTTCCGGTAAGGGAACGTCGTTCCCCCGCGTTCCCCCCCCCCCCAATATACCACTGCCTATAAGTTTGGTAATTTTTTAGTAAAATTTCTAAAACAATAATTATATGCAATATGTAAACATATATACATTATAAGAAACAAGTTATATTTTTTTCAATAAATGCTCTACAAAATCTTAATGAACATAAATGATTGAAAAATATAATAAACTTTCAAAATATGTTTATAAAATATATATATATTTTATTTATTTATTTATTTATTTATTCTTTTTGAAAATACACACATTTTAAATTAAAACATTCAATATAATATGTAATTAACAAAGTTTTTTTTTTATTTTTAAAAAATAAAACAAAATAAAGTAAAATATTGAATCTATTGATCATTAGTTTAATAATCCTATGAAAATCTCTATTATTGGAATGATTAATATCATAACATTTTGATAAACATTTAGAATATATAATTTGAAATCTCTTACATCTTTAAACAAATAAATTTAATTTCCTCTCGTCTGCACGTGGATTGCAGACTAAAATCAATTAATAATCTAAATCGACCTGATTGCTCATTATTTTAAAATAAGTGTCGTCTTCTAATTAATGTCCTCCTAGTGGCAGGGAGTGATATCATGCCGAACATGATAAGGGTTATGTGGGTTGGGAGTAGGGGATCTGTCATTCATTCATCATGCAGACATAACGCAATGATAACGCTCACTATTCTCTGGGATAAGAGAGGGGACATTAAATCCAATGAATAAAGGAGACAGGTAAAGAGAGAGATATCCAATGATGTTTAAACTTTAAACTCTATATGATCAAATTTATTTTTTTACAAATATAATAAAAAAAAAAAATTGTTCAATTCCTCTTGAATAAGTTTTTTTTTTCCTTTCTTTCAAACCTTTCATTTATTAGATAGATATAAATTTAATGGAATTTATATTTTCTCTTTTTCTTAATTAAGAATTTAATCAGTTTTCCATTCAACTGCCCTTCTATTTGCTCCTATTCTATTTTATTTGAATATTTTTTATAAAAAAAAAAAGAAAAATTACAAATTCATATGAATGATTAAGTGAAAAAATGATAATGAAGAATAACTTTAAATAAATTTAAATTAATATTAGTATCACGAATTATGATTTAATCATTTTTTTCTATTTAAAATTGAATTTAATACTTCTTAATATCTAAATAATCGATTGTTTCTAGAAGCATATGGTGAAACAGTTTTAAGTGAGAGAAGTTGTTATGAATGATTTTAATGGTTTTAAAAGTTTAGAAAATGACAATGAATGTAGTGGTTGGCTGAGAGTGAAAGGATACAAGAAATTTGAAGCATTAATTAAGGATCAGCAACAATTTATTTCTTTAATATTCATTTAAATTTTAATTTTTGACAACAATTACTATAATAAATGCGCCTATAAAATTATATAAATATTCAATATTTTTCTAGGAAAATAATTCTTTCACTATTTCAAAATAAGTATATATTATTAGGTTTTATAATTTAATATTAAAACAAATATAAAAGATTGTTAATCATTTTTCTAAATTCGCAAATAAATATTCTATTAATTGTTGGTGTTCGATTAAATAATCATTTTATTTTAAATTGGCTAGTGACCTACTTATGGTATTTACTAAATCCAAATGTCGTAGATATTTGTCTATTATTTCCCATCATTATGTTTAATATAAATGCTAATTATGTCTATTATAATACAGTTAATTATCGAATAGCGAATTTAACACTCCAATAATTATTATACATCTTTATAATTAACATTATTTATAATTAATGTCGAGAGATTAAAAATGAAAATAAAATATGACAATAATATTGACTTGGGACTTCAAACGCTTGACTATCGTGAATGGAAATAAATTAGAAATTTTCCACCATGATGCCTCCATTTATTATATGATGTACGTGTAATTATTTTGCTTTTATGCCCGTCATCATAATTTGTAATAATCTACAATGCTCATTATATCTATTAGAAAATATATTATATATATTAATATAAAATAAATCCTTGTTTACAAGTTTATGAACATTATGACCTATAAAACTAAGAAAGAGGATAGCAACAGAAAATTTTTAGTCTAAAAAATCAGCATATTTTTTTGAGACCTATAAATAGTTTAAGTTCAAATTTTAATAATTTATTGATAAATCTTAGATTTTTTTAGGATAGCAGTGAGGGAGAGTAATATAAAGGTAAATCATTTCTAAGATATTTTAGTTGATTTTCTTACTAATATTTTTCATGGAGAAAAACTAAATTAAATAATAAATAATTAATAATTCATCTTTATCGTTATTCTATAAAAAGTATAAAAATACTGATATTCAAATTCCTGATAGTTTCTGCTATTTGATATTTAATTAGATATATTATTCCTTATAAATATTTCTACAGATATTAATTATATAAATTCAAATTTTCATTCAAATAATTAATGACTATTAAGTGAAATTTTGTTGTAAAAAAAATATTCATAGAAGTAATTATAAATATTATATAATTATATTATAATATATATATGATCACGGCGCCCATTTCAAGTGATTAATTAGGCGGGAATATTTTTGGGATTTTGGGTTGATAGGTTGGGTGGTTTTGTACTCACTGCGTTGATGTAGAGCTCCGAAGAATTCTGGGCACTCCTGAGACTGGCACACGTCTGCACTGGACAACTGGGGCGTGTGCCAGTCTCAGGAGTGCTCTTGGTCACACAGACTAAGACCCAGAATCCCAAAAATATTCCCGCCTAAATAATCTCTTGAAAATGGCGCCAAAATGGGGGCCGAAACGCCGAGAAATATCACAAAAATACGTGATCATATTCCGGATAAATCTGTTATTAATAATAACAGTGGCGCAACCAGGGGGGGGTTTTGGGGGTCAAAACCCCCCCAGGAGGGAAAAAAATATAAATTGCTGTATATTATGTACTATATTACAAATAGAAAAGAAAAAAAAATTATAAAAGTATAACTTAGTGTATAATAAGTAAGTTTATTTTGTTTTAAAAAAATTTTAACAAAAATAAAAATTGCTTATTTTTTTGTACAGAATTAAATATAAGAAATAAAAAAGTATTTTATTATTTCTCCTAAATCAGAGATTCTTAAACTTATGTACTCCGCGAACCCCCACTTGAAAAAATTTTTTTTGACGGACCTCATTCCAACTTTAGGTACTTTACGACATTTTATTAGTTAATTTCTGGCTTACCATCTCATAAGAACAAGGATATATGATGAATATTTCTAACAGTGATTGTTGAATAACGATTTTTTTGCATATTGTAGAACACATTTTATTAGAAATTATAATATTGAAGAAAAAAATTCAGCTAAATATGAAGATGGAAACGGTAGCAATAGTTTTCTTGCATATTTCGTTGAATTTGGGTATTTGATCTCTGTTTCCTCACAAAGCCATGCCATCGCTCCTTTTATATTAAATAAAGTTTTAACGGAGAATCATCATTTTCTCGTGCACCTGTACGATGGCTTTGCGGATCCACAGTAAAGGCTTCGCGGACCCTCAGGGGTCCGCGGACCACAGTTTAAGAACCTCTATCTAAAATCATAAAAAACAAAAGACTTAATATAAGAATACTAGATGATTGTGAAATTTTCCAATTTGACTATTATTTAAATATAAAATAAATAAAAATATTACTCAAATTCTAAATATTTTTTATTAATATTACATTAATTGCTAATTTCATAAAAATTATGAAGTGAAGACTAATTTTTTCAAAATGGAAACGTGTAAAAATCCCTAAAGGAAAAAATCCATAAAAGTCAAAAATCCCTAAAACCGAAAATCCCCAAAAGCGAAAATCCCTAAATAAAAATATCGCTGACTGAAAAAATCCCTAAAAGAAAAAATCACTAAAAACAAATTTTTTCATTTTTGTATTAATTTTAATTGTGACTCAAAAAATTAAATCACAAGGTGAGCATGACACCCAGTTGCCTGAGACACGATCTCCCAAGGAGATAATCGGGCCTGGGCCGAAAGTTGGGAAAAATAGGTCAAAAAATACATACATTGGGCCCACACACGTGATTTTTCCAAAAAAATAGGGGTGTCAAATTCGTATGTAAAATAATGGGAATTTACTCAAATTCCGTTTATTAGCTTACGTTTTAATAGTTTAATGATTCCAAATACAAAATACACCATTTGTATATTTCACGCAATTTGTGAAATTTACTATCATCAGAGGTTGTCTTTTTCATTTTTCTCAATGCATTTATAGAAACATCAAATCAATGCCAGAAGTTTTGAAGCTCTATAATGATATAGATAATCCTGACAACTCCACTCATTTACGAACTCTTGCAGCTTTGGTTTTGGTACCACCATCAAAAGTCAATGTAGCCTACCAAGCATTAGCTGGACGACCAACAGGGTAAAACTTCGTGATCTTTTTTCTTACTTCGAGCGCACTTGGCTAGGTGAACAATTTTTGGCTGGCTTTTATGACCCCGAATTCGACATTGGAACATTGGAACATCTACGATGCCACTTTGATGGGTTTGCCTCGAACAAACAATGCATTGGAAGGTTACAACAATGCTCTTCGTTCACGCTTAGGAGGTTACAAGACATCAGTATGGGACCTGATTAAGCAAATCCATATTGAACATAACCTTATCTCTTTGGAAATCTGTCGTAATGTTCGTGGTAAGAAGCCTGATCCACCAAGGAAACGATTCAGCGACTCGCATGATGAGCTTCTGACCATAATGAAGACAAACCATAAAAAATGGGACGCTAAAAAAACAGATGGAACAGATGTGATGACACCAAGCATGGTGTATAACTACCTCATTCAAGTCTCTTCGGCTATTCATTTAATTAAATAAGTAAAAAAAAAAATTAGGGAAATTTTTTATTTAGGGATTTATTCTTTTAGAGTTATTTGCATTTAGGGATTTTTTCTTAGGGATTTTTACATGATTTCTTCCAAAATAGACGAAAAGCTTTCGAAATCTTAAAGTAGTTTTTTTATAAATAACTCCTTTATTATTAAGTTTAGGTAAAAATGAAAATAATGAAACTTTTAGTAAATTCGATTCCCTATAAATTTTATACGATAGTATGATAAATCTCATAAAAATCGGTATTTATTGAGAAAATCAATAAAATCTGCTTTAACACCACTTTAAACTACCCTTACTTATGGTCCGATCTTGTCCAAAAACAATCCAATCCCCGCCCATCATTCCCAAAAAAAACCATCTAAATATCAAATTTCAAGACAATATCTCATTTTGTTTAGACGTAATCTCGGTAACGAGCCGGTTCAAAAAATTTTTTTTAAAGTTTTGTATTCAGAACCGTCTGAAAAGTGGAAATCTCGAAGAATCTCGGAGCAAAAATTTTCAAAATTTTCCGATCATCATATAAGCTATGCTTATTTCATGAGGAAAGCTAAAATGATTTACTTATACCTAAAAAAATATTTTCTTTCTAAAACTGTGAATATGAGTAAATAAAATACAAAATTACATTTTTTGCCAGATTTTGTAAAATCAGTGTTTCATTTACAAAACTTTTTTAAATATTTAATATAAAAAAAAAATTTTAATGAAAATTTGTCTTTGAGAGAGCCCCCCGGGGGGGGGCGCCATAGGAAGGTGGAGCGGCTAGTCAAAACCCCCCCCCAGGATCAAATCCTGGTTGCGCCACTGATAATAATAATAATAACAGTCACCGAAATCTAAATCAACATATATATATATATATATATATGTAACAAAGTCACTGCTATATAGTACCCTTTAGTCACCGCCATCTGTTAGTGATATTGTTTGTATTATTTATAAGAATCAACTAACTAATTTTAGAATGGATTAAAGACGAATATAAATTGTAATAGGATAATTTTTAATTAGAATTATTAGTTAATAATTTATATTTGGCATTTGTAAGAATTATCTGGAAGAATCAACTTTAGAATCGATTTCTTTACAGGTAATTTATATTTCTAATATTGTAAATAATCAATGTAAAAAAAAATTAATATTGAATAAAAATCTTTACAGAGAACGAAATCGATTTAGTTACCAGAATCCCTGAACATACTTATATATATATATATAAAAGGAAACGTAATTTTAAAATAATTATAGAAGAAAATGTTTTCCCCCTTTAATAATTATATTATATAAAATAATTCAATGAAAATCTAAAAATTTGAATATAAACCAAGAATATTAATTGTGGTGGTGTTGATTAATCTAACTGGATTCAATAATAATTTATTTAATTGTCCTTAACAGATTAAATGAAACGACAAAATTCAAATCCTTAATTGAATCACCTTTGATAATTTTAGATCCGGATAGATCCTTAATTTGATTGATCACTGTACTCTGGATAGATAGGTCTTCCCGTTCCCTTATCCGCGTTCAATTCAGAATACTAGGACGTTTGAAAATTAATTATTTATTAGTTGTTGAGATGAATTCAATTCATGAAATATGACCTCTATTGTATAGTGGTAATTATTCTCGTTCCTAAATCAATTAACGCTTCATTTCCATTACAATTCTCTCAATGTAAATAAAAATTATTCAAATTTTATTAAAAGATGATTATTATGGATATTAAAAAAAATATTCAGATTATTTTTATAATTATGGGATGCGTTCGCCAATGGCGCATACGTTTCAAGAATGGACTAGGTAATGTTCACGATTGAGAGAAGAGTGGGCGGCCAAGCATTGTGACCGATGAACTGGAGGAAAAGATCAATGAAAAAATTAGAGGAAACCGTCGTTTTACCATAACCGAACTTTCAGTTTTCCGCAAATTTCACGCATGATCTCCAGGCGGCGGATTTCTATGAGGAAGGAATTTCGAAGCTCGTTCATCGCTACGATAAATGTCTCAACTTTTTTGGCGATTATGTAGAAAAATAGTATTTTTGTTGCTCTTTCAAATGTATATAAAAAAAAAACATTTTCCTGTACTAGTTTTGTCTTTATTCCAAAACGTAACCTACTTTGTGAATTGCCCTCGTATTATATATATTTAAATCTTTTGAAATAAAATTATAGAATTGAATTCGTAAGTTTCGTAAAATGTATTAAATCATTCAAAAGATTTATATATTAATCACATTTCGTGATAAGATATTTGGTGTGGTCATTAATTGAAATCGATTGTAATGGAGTTGATTAAAATGACGTTTGCCGCTGAATGGTAAAGCAATAAAATTTAGTATATATTCAACGAGATAAATGATTTAAAGGAGAAGTGGCACTTGAGAAAGAAAATGGAGAGAAAGATTAAAGCACCGTTTGAGAATTGAATAGGAAATCTTTAACATAATTGATTAGAAATTGTAAAATATGATCTATCTATCGAGAAGTTCTTTTTTTACATCTCTATTAATACTAAATAAAGCAATTATCCTCTTATCAGACTTCAATATCAGTTGTAAATTTCCTATATTTGTCTTATATAAGGGACCAAGATATAATATCAACTCTTTTTTCGAATTCTTTATTTTTTTGTTTTTATTCTCTTAATAGCAAACATTCCCATTTCATTTTTCTTTAATTCTTTATTATAAAGACTACATCATTAAATCTTTAATTAACCTTATAATTGTTTAAAATTTCTCTTTCTCTTTCAACACCTATATGGGTATCATTTACACAAAATATCAATAATAATCTTTTACAGATTAACAAGATTAAGATTTCATTCTACAATAAAAGATGGGTGAGAAAAAATATTAAAATAATATTATTATTATTAAAATGCTAAAAGCGAAGCACCATCTTAAATGATAAACATTTTATTCTGATTATATTAATATTTTAATAATTTATTCAATTAATAATATTAAAGAAAAATAAATATTGAAAATGTTGTGGTGACTGTAAAGGGGTCAACCTGAATAAGATTATAATAAATATAATGAAATCATTACCATATATACAATATACATATATGTACATGAATTAGTTAATATTTTAATTTTCATATTCTATAAAGCAATTGCATTAAAAGGAATTGGACTGTCGAGACGGGAGATGCGTGTAATAAAATTTAATTTTCACATTGATCATAATGTGAGTTTTAAAGTAATTATTATTAACTATATCTCTTCATACTTTAAGGGACGATTCAAATTTAAGCTTAACGAATAAATGGTAGATTTTTATTTTTAATTAATTAAAAGTTAATGGATTGGTTAGATAAATAAAATAAATGATTATCGTCATTAATTTAATATAATTTAGTTTTTATTGTATTGTATTCGTTTCATCTATATATTTATATTAATGTTTATTCAAATACAAATAGAGAAATTAAATAATTGTTTGACTAGATAACAAAAGTTTAAAAAAAATATCTGACTATAAATTTATAATATAAAACTAAATAAGTTGACCTGTGGCCAGGGCAGGACCGACCGACGGTTTAAAGTAAATTAATTTCCAGCTACAGAAACAATTTCAAATAATTTCATTGTATCTATTAATGCAATAAAAATAGATATGGATATAACATAAATATTTTTAATTTTATTTTATTTATAATATATAAGTAAGAGCTGGCTGTGACCTCATGAAAGGATGGGTGACGTCAATTAATTTTAAATTAAGAAAAAACTAATGAAGATGATTTTCCCGAGGATAAAACCAATACAAAGTGCATGATTTGTGAAGATATATAAAAAAATCTCCGCGTGTGAAATTTGGTGTGAAAACAATACCTCCCTTACTATCGTCAGTCGGTAAAAACCATATTAAATTATTTTATTCCATACGTATTGGGTGTAATGATAAAATTAAATTATTTTAATATATAAAAGGTAAATATTTATTGTTTAATATTGTAATATTGAAAAGAATAATGGCATTATTCACTTTATATTAAAAAAAAAACAATTTATTTGTTATGGTTGAAATAGGATAATAAAATTCTATCTATGCCTGAAGGTATTTTATTATTATTTTACTCAGGTAAAACCAATTTCATGGAAATAAATGCAGACCCGGAATATCTTTTTCGATTTAAATTAGACAAGCCAAATTTCGCTTATTCTTCTATCTATCAATAATAATAAAACGAAATATTATGTATATTATAAACAATAAATAAAAGCTTAGAAAAATAGTATATGTATTTTTCATCTATTTATTTAGTCATTATAATAAATCAGTTATATAGTAGATTTAAATATTATTTTCTAGTTTTGTTATTATCAAAAATTATTTTATTATATTATTTTTTATTCAAACTATAAAGGAAAATAATCTTAAATAATTTAAATAAATATAATTAGAGTCCTAATCCTGAATAAGGAGGCAGCTTAGCCGAGAGTGTACCTTGGTAAAAATTACTATACAAGAAGTCGGCGTTCGATTCCAACTAAGAACAAATTTTAATTCAATTTAACATCAGCAGCCTCCTGCTCCAGGAACTGACAAGCCCTGGTTCTTTACATGCGGAAGACAACGAGAAACCACCGCATTAACATTCCCAAGAAAAATCATCATGGCTGAGCAGCTTCTAAGGCTATTCTAGTCATGAGCCATTTTCCAGTAAAAATAATAATAATACAGTTGTTAAAGTTCAGATCCACTAAACTTAATGCCGAGGGTTCGAATCTCACCAAGTTCCCTTAGATTTAAGCTTTAATAATTAATTTCAAATAAATGATAAAATTGATTAAAATGAACAATGACACCGAAAATCAATAAAATAAATAATTATTATAATAATAATCATTATAAACTTATGTTTAGATATAAATGATTTTTCGAATATCTCTAAATCGATATTTCCATTTGAACTCAAATGTTAAGTACTTTTGTATGAATGAATTATATTTCGGTTTAGTTCTAAAATTGATAATTTAATTTTGAATACAATAAAAATGTCCATTAATTAAATAGGGACATAGTGAATATTTCGATAAGTGTCAACGTTTTCTCCCTCAATCAATTACAATAAAAAGCACGATCTTTTTTTTATAAAATGGAATTGGATATAAATACAAAAATATTCCCTTTTGATAATCTATCATTATCATTAATTATATACCATGAAAATTTAATGTAATTAATTTGAAATTACAAACAAGTTATAATTAAAAAAAAACCTGTCATTTAATCTTTAATTACATTTAATTAATTATTGCCATGACAATCCAATGGGTTTCTACTCTCATTTAATCTCTTCCAACTATATTAGAGATATTCAGTTCATAGGTGTCATTTATTCAAATGTCAATCAACAATAAAAAACTTATTTTAATTATATGTAAAATCATGTTATTAGGTTTATATTATTGTAGGTAATAGGTATAAATCAGCGGTCGGGGAACTTTTTTAATCATTACCCCAAAATATTTTTGTGTAAGTTGGAGAGAAAAAAAAAGTTGACCTGTGGCCAGGCACAGATCCGACCGACAGTTTGAAATAAATTAATTTCCAGGTACAGAAACAATTTCAAATAATTTTAATATATCTATTAATGCAATACAAAACAGATATGAATATAATATACATATTTTTAATTTTATTTTATGTGAGACGTCATGAAGGGTGATGTCGTATAATTTTAAATTAAGAAAAACTAATGAAGATGATTTTTCCCGAGGATAAAACCAATACATAGTGCATGATTCGTGGAGATATGTAAAAAATCTCCTCGTGAAATTTGGAGTGAAAATAACCCTTCCCTTCCTATCGTCGATTCTTTCGGTTTCCGGATATACACCAAAAGTTGATCAATTTATCATACTGATGCATTAAGTAAATATACCAAATTTTATGAAAATCCATTGGTACTTTCAAGCTATACACATCTATACGGACACAGAGACGGACAGATGGACAGACGTGAAATTTGGTGTGAAAACAATACCTCCCTTACTATCGTCGGTCGGTAAAAAAACGAAATCGCCTCTTTTTAGCGCATATTTCCTATTATAGCCCTCCATGATAATTTTGAAAAGAAAACAATGACTAAAAATTTAATTTGTAAAAATACTAATAGGTTTTTAAAATAGCAAAATATATACTTTTTACTCACAAAAGTTTCATTTTTCCCCAAAAAAATTTAATTTTTACCTCATTTGGGGTAATTTACCCCGGTTCCCCTACCCCTGGTATAGATTCTTTAGCTTATCTATAAATACTTACTCTAATCTTATTAATTGTTATTTTTTAACAAACTTGATTAATTTCATTTATAACAAAAAATTAAAGTCAATTTCAATTTAAAACTGATAAATCTATATAAAGAGTATTAAAAAATTTTTATTCTTTGACGAATTTTGATCCTAAGGAATGAAAATTCTTAGCTGATGCTCTACCCAACTTTGTCATAGAATAAAAAGTATATATCCCACTAAATATCTTATATATCAGAAATTTTTTCTCCCATATAAAACTAAAAACATAATTAAATTTAATTAAATTTGTAATATTTAAAAAAGAAAACTGTAATAACATCAAGTGTCATTCAGTACAAGTTTAAAAAGTGTATTTGAACTTGAATGGATGAATAAAAAGTATTTTTTGAAAATTTGTACAAAATATATAAATATAATAGGGCATGTATGAACTAATAGTAGATATTGAAAAATAAAAATTATATTAAAAATATTTTATATAGGTATTTATTTTTTTAATACACACACCCATTTTATTTTTAATAAATATAAGTAGATCTTTTCATAATTATAAAAAAAAACTCGTTAAAAACATCAGATTTGAGAGATAAAATTTTTTTCTCATTTTTTCACCCTCAAAAAAAAAAAAAACAAAAAAAAAACTTTGTCTATAAATCGTAAGGGGTGCTTTCTGGCAGCTGGCATCCTCTATGCAGATCGAGTTTCGCTATTGACAGTTTTCTAATCAAAAGGCCTTAGTTCGATACCACATGGATTATTCTTGTGATTTATTACTTGGGGATGTTTTCACGCTTCGGCTTATCGGTTCGCCATTCCACCTCAATATTAGGTATACGATTTTTACAAGTATATACATATAATGCACACGAATACAATTTAAGATTTATAAGGATGTTATTCTTGAAGTAATACTTCTAAAATTAATTTTGATCCCATTTTTCTTTTGATTGATTGATATTATAAAACAAATAAGACAAAAAAAAAAAATAATTAAAATTTTATTTAGCCATTTATCTTTAACATTGTATATTTTATTTTTAAAATTAAGGATTACTTTTTTAAAAAATATACCGTTTGATTATTAAAATAACATAAATAAATAAATAAATTATTGGTCATTTATTTTTTATATTTTTTTAAAAATAATTTCGATTAACTAGTTTTATTAAATTTCCTAATCGGACAAGATTTCCAAAATGATTGAGTTCATTTGTTTACCAAAATTTGATTTATCATTATATATTGGCTTCAAATCTTCATTTTAGATAAGCATTTTATGATTAAATTTTAAAATGCATTGTGATTTTACTCGGTACACAATCACCCTAAACACGTCAATATATTTATAAATGAATAGCTTGGCAAAACCTCTGTAAACCTAATTATCCGTGTCACTCCTGACAATCTGACGGTCTGATAATTCTATGAAATATTAATTATCTTTAATAAAAATAATTTGCAGGTGACTAAATAGACCGTGTCTATTTCAACTTTGACCTAGCTATAAATGGCTTTACTCAAAATAAATTTTAACATAAAATGAATGGAGTGGAAACAAAATCCTTAAAATTAAAACCTGTATATATAGAGAAGGTTAACTATTATGAATATATACCATATACATAGAAATATAGACAGATATCTAGAAAAGTATATAGTGTATTAAAGAAATTTAAAATTTTTAATAAGTTTTATCTTTTCTAAATGATTAATGGATGTGTAAATTCAAACACTAATTAATAAATTGAAATACAATTATTGACAAATATATATGTTCTTTAATTAACAAAATTTGATTATAAAAAATAATTATAAAATAAAATTCACACAAATAAATAAAATAATTCAATCTTACTGAATGATTATAATTAATTTAAAGTAGGGAAAAATATATAGATTATAGATAGATTGTGTCATATAATTTTAAATTAAGAAAAAAACTAATGAAGATGATTTTTCCCGAGGATAAAACTAATACAAAGTGCATGATTCGTGGAGATATGTAAAAATCTTCACATATGAAATTTGGTGTCAAAACAATACCTCCCTTACTTTCGTCGGTCGCTAAAAAATGTAAAAATAATAAAATGAATAGTGTATATTTTTAATCAATTGAAATATTTTCGATTTAAGATTATTTGTTTCTTTTTAATATATTATTATTATAGATAAAAATTTTTAGAGCCTTGATAGAACGTTTCCCTTAAATTTAATTCTATGGACCTTGATACTTAAAATTAATGTAATAAAAATTTCCTAAATCAATTAATTACAAATTAAAAAAAAAATATTTGAATTTCAATATCTATATATTTATATATAAAGATATATAAGAAAGAAAAAGATAAAAAGATAAAAAAGAGGGAGAGAGAATGCATTGAGTCATAAAAAATAAAAATTGATATTTTAAGATGAAGAAAGGGTGAATGACAAAAGAAAGAAAGAAATTGTCGGATAATGCATGAAGGAGGGGAAATAATGTAGATAAGAGTAAAAGTTGAATCAACATTTTCTGGAATAATGACATGAAAAGACGTCGAAGAGTTGCTCGTGTTGTCAAAAAAGAGAAGCAGAGAATGTTTGAGGAAGAAGAAAAAAAAACGAAAATAAAGAAGAAGTGAAGGAGTTTGTAGCCTTGACAATACAAATATTGTATCTCATTCTGTTAGTCAAATCTTTTTGGTTCTCTGAGGAACATCTAAATATCTAGAGCATCACATTGAATTCCTATCAAAAAGAAAGCTTTATTAATATTTCAATTAAAGAACGAGACGAAATGTTTGAAAATAATCCATTTTCTTTTGTCCTGATGAATGGTTATATAACAATTTCAACAGAAAAATAAAAATTTACTAAAAAAGAAAATGATTAGAATTAGAGAATCTTAAATAAAGGTTTTATTTTTAAAATAGAATACAAAAAAATAAGTTTTAATTAAAAATCATTGTATTTATATGTATTCAGTGAATGATTAATTTAGTATTCTTTAAAAGTTCTATTTTATGAATTCATATCAACAAAGTTTTGAAATTTGCTTGCTACATTAACTCAGAACTGTCAATGAACAAAGAGAACTTTGAGAAGAAAATCAAACTTGGACAAAGTGACCAAATTGTTGATGAACTTTGTAAAGGAAAGGAGGACAGTTTCTATCAGGTCATCGAACATATCTGCAAGTTTGTGCTTTAATGAAGGATCTTAGAAGTCACAATTACAAACAACTCTCAGGCTAGAGCATGTTGGATTTTGATTTAAAAAGTTTAGATGTATTATTATTATTATTATATAAATTAACGTAATTTAAGATCAAAGAAAACATTTGTTTTACATTTAAAATGAAACTATTTGGGGAAATATTAATTAATAAAGAGGTGTAGAATATAAAAGCAATGTTACAATCTTTTCCATTGTTATTTTCGATTACAATGCTCTTTTTATCTTTATAGTTTGTAACCAAATCAATTTTTTAGTATTATTAAATTATTTACGAACAATCAAATAATTTTTGAAATTTTGAATATTAAATTGTGATGCTTTTGCTTTATTTATTAATTTTTTAATTAGTCCAGGTAAAATTAATGCTTGGCTTATTACCTAATCATAGGGTAATTTGCTCTTTGATCATTTAGTAGTCTGTATTTGAATTCCAAAACTGAATCTAATGATTGTAACAATAGTTACCGGGGTCCTAAGGGATCATCTCTTCTCTTTAGTTAATATTATTTGAAGCTAGATGTCTAAAAAGAATGAGTATTTGATGAATTTAAGGTATATCTAAAAATTAATAAATAAATAAATATATTTGTTTCAATTTAATTTATTCTTGCCACGCTCATGCTCCTTTAAATTGCAAAATTTATTTACTTTTATTGAATTTTTTTAAAGAGGACATTTTAAGAAATTTATATTAAGTGAAAATTATGAAATTGATAATTGAATAATGTTGTAAATTTTATATTATATTGTATTTTTCAAATTAAAAATCTAAAAATTAGATAACCCTTTTAACCTTGCATTAGGTTTAATTTTCGAGATTAATGGGAGTTAATGAGAGTGTAGTAATTAAAATTTCATTTCGTGTCTTTCCAGTGCTCATATATCATTCATCAAGAGGTTTAAGTTTGGCCAGCCATTCGGCTCTCCTCTCCCAAAGGAGAATCGAATCTGATTGGCGTGATCGTTACTTCCATAATGGGCTACGCATTCTCGTTAATGCATTCATCAGGGATGTTCCGCGTGTCGGCTTAAAGGAAGGGCTTTCTGCGACAAAGCCTTCGTCTTGGCAGTTTCGATCCAACGCCGATGGATGGACCATTAGTGGCTGCTCGAGCGTACGACACCAGCGATGATCCATCATTAGAGATTAGCATGCTAAACGCGTAGTCTTGGTATTCTAACCCGTGTACACAAACTCAAAACCTATCCATTTCAATGATGCATTTTTACAATAAAAATTGAATATTTTGAGTGTATTTTCAGGTGTGCTTGCGAATAAAATCTTGAATTATAACAAATTCAACTTGCAGGTCTACCCAACCATATTGGTTATTTTATTTTATATATTACGATAAAAATCCCACAATTTATCCGGATGATGTGATTAAGATGGTATTTATGGTAGTAACCTTTGAAGATTATTAAACTATTAAATGAAGATTAATTTGGTCTTAACCGGTGTTATGTGTTATGAATGCACCATAGATCATAGATTTCAGCAAAGACAAATTTATAGCTTCGTGCCATTTTCCACGCCTCCAACACGCCATACGCCATATCTGTGGGTATTGAGTCATAAGCTAATGCAATTACATTAACAAACCTGTTCCACGCCAGAACCACGCCAGTGCGATACGCCACTTGTGTGTGAATCGGGCCTCATGCAGGAGGGTAACCCCACGTGACAGGAAGCCGCATCGGTGGTTTTTGATATTCTATCTCAGTTTCTGAAAGATGGTACACTTTATGAATTAGTGAAAATAGTGACCGAAGGTATCTAATCTAACAATAGTAGTAAAGATATATTACTTTACAAGCTCTTGATTTATCGATGACAATGAGGTGTACTCAAGATATTCATTGTCTCATTAACCTTGAGGCATTTGTTGAATATTTAAGGTCTAGATTATCTGTTACATCTCTATTACTTCTTTCTTTTGTATTTATATTATGATCAAGAATCATTTTTTAGACATACATGTCCGATTTCAGATGAACCATTAATCTTAATACAGTGGTGCCTCACACAACGAACTTAATTCGTTCCAGGAGCAAGTTCGTTATGCGAAAAGTTCGTTATGTGAAACGCAAGGGGATGCAATACAACGGCAGCGATCGTGGAAGCTCGGGCGAGTTCGTTGTGTGAAACGAAGTTCGTTGTATGATTCATTAAATTTAGTTCATTATGGTTCGTTGTGTGCAGCGTTCGCTGTGCGAGGCGTTCGTTATGCGAGGCATCACTGTATTCTAAAAGTTTTTAAAATTATACATTACATTAAGAATAATCAGAAATGTTTAACAACAATAGTTAAATAATAATAGAAAGACAAATATATTATCTCAATTAAAATTAAACTCAAAAATATTTAATATAATACCTCCCTTACTATCGCCGGTCGGTAAAAATGAGCTGTGGCCAAGCATAGAACCGACCGACGATTTGAAATAAATTAATTACCAATCAACATTATATATATATTATATAAAGTATCAAAAAAAAAATATTTTTAAAACTTGAATTAAAATGACTAAATTTAGTTTAATTAATCAAATACTATATTTTAAGTGAAATATTTTCTGACAATGAATAGAAAATTAATACTTTGTAAATTAACACTTCCGGTTTCCGGACAAATGTTAATGAATTCATTCTACTGATGCATTAAGTAAATATACCTAATTTTATCAAAAGCCGTTGAGCCGCTCAAGCGCTGACGGACGTTGACGGACAGACGGACGGACAGACATCATGCTAAAAATACTTTTTTCTGTTAACAAAATGCATGATTCGTGGAGAAAACTTCACATGTGAAATTTGGTGTGAAAACAATACCGTCCCTTCCTATCGTCGGTCGGTAAAAATTATGTTTAATTAAAAAACACACACAATCAGTGAAGTTGATTTTTTTAAATTCTAGTTATGTATAAATTATTTTCTATTTTGAAATATATTTTACTATAAAGTGACTTGATTGAACTCTATGCTATTTTTATGAATTTGTTTATTATAGAATATAAATATGAAATAAATATTTATTTGAGAAAATTTGTGTCAACTTTTCTGAAACGAAATGATTATTGTTCGTCTCGTTTTATCTAAAAAATTATTTATAATTTTTTAAATAATAAATAGAATTAATATTTATGAATTAATATGTATGAACACAATCAATTTATAATAATTAAACAAAACATAATTCAATAATTAATCATTTGCCTTTTCATCATCAAAGTTTCTCTCTTTCTCTGGTTTCAATCCAATATGGAAGTTACACATCTCTCTGTCCATTTTCCTTTCTTTTCTTCAAAATTTAATCCAAATCATTTGGGCTTTATACATCGACAAATACTGCATTGATTATTGAAATTTAATTTAATATTTGATGTATTCTATATGTTTATCTATATCTATACATGTTTGTAGATTGTTTTAATGTTATCTAGTCTCCTTCACTTTTGACAAGATTAAAGGGAATTAATCTGCTTAATGATTTTCTATCGTACTCTTCTACAATATCAATATCTAACAATATTAATCACTTTGACATTCATAAAAGAACATAATCGTGACGATGATTTCGTAAAGAATAAATTCTAAAATAGTTTTCCAACTCTTCCACTTTTTATATTCCTTTATTTGAAATTAAAATAATAAAAAAGTACTATTATCTATTATTATATAACTGATTGTACAAAGAGACTTTTTATATTCCAATTTTTATTTTCTTTTGCTTCATTTGATAACTATTCTGTTTTTGTTTTTTTTTTTTAAAAATGCTTTGATAAATTTACATTTTTGAATAATAATAATATAAGTATATACAGTACTTTTTCTTTTTTTTTTTGATCTAGATAAAAATTCAAATAAATAAATTTACGCTCAAGCTATTTAGTTTAATTTAACAAAGATATTGGTTTAATTTAAATAAATTATAATTTTAAAATTTTGATAAAACCAAAACGAAATGGTGGTTAGATTCGGATAAATCATACGAGAAATTTACATTTCTCTATTTTAGTCACGTCTGCTAAAATAAATTCAATCATAAATTTTATATGTACCGTTTTTTATTGATTCATTTTTATATAATATCTGACTAGTCAATTTTGATATGAACTTTCTACTATTTTCTCTAATATAAAAGTTATTATCGAAAAATCTTTATTATCGATTCAAATAGTTTTATTTTTTATTATTATTACAAGATATATAAGAAATATTATAAGACATGACATTTTTCCAACCATTCCTATCCCACACAATTTCCATACTATATTCACTGAACACGCTTCAATATCTTAAAAAAATGTGTTTATATTACTCATTCTACGTGTTTTAAATTTACCATCTCATCTAATATAGAAAAATAATATTTTCGTTATTATCTTTCTTCCGTTTACCATATATTGCTATCTCCTTATCTATTTTCTAAAAAAACGCTAATCATTTTGGATTATCTGCTGTTTAAACTAATTGAGTTTAAATTACATTAAAATATTATTGATCCCTAAAAAAAAAGTGATAGTTTAGAAAAAATTTAATTTTTTTTTCTTTTATGATTAACAGATTTTATTTTTTACATTTATTTTTAAAATTCACTGACAAGGAGATGGCAAGAATTGTAAAATCGCTTTTTAAATTTGATAGAGTAGGATGAGGAATGATAAAGTAAAAATCGCAGATAAAGTTTCATTCACTCAAATCCCTTTACACTTTTTCATTCCTTAACCTACTCTATCGAATGGACTATGACTCATTTAAAAAGTGATTTTACAATTCTTGCCATCTCCTTGTGAGATATTATTAATTGAATTTAAATAATGCATAGATCATTTATAGTTTATACATTTAAATAACTGAATTAAGAATTTAATATAATTTAAATTTAATATAAATTATTCAAAATCAAACAATATTGAAAATAACTCAAATACAAATAAATACTTTAAATTAGTCTTGGAATCAAAGTACAAATTATCTACAATTTAACAAGTCATATAGACTTTTTATTTAATTTTTCAATTTATTCAAATTATAAATATGACAATATTTTGTATATATATTTGTATGTATCACTTGTCAATCATATATCTTATTGAGAAATTTTAAACTCCAATTTCATCTTAATCAGCGTCCTGTCAATTTTCATCAAATATGTCGCATCAGATTCGATAAAATTCCAGCATGTTTTATTTTATTTTATTTTATTTTTTTTTTTTGTTTTTTTGATTTTTTTTTTTTGTTTCATTGATGTATGAAATGAAAAGAGAATCAGCGGGCTTTTATGCTGAGGAGACAGAAATTCATATTTGAATGCGAAAATAATCAAAAAATGCTTTGGTATATCAATGATTGGTTCAGCTTGAGAGGATCCTATTGCCATATGAAGATAAATGAAAGATTCGACGGTTATCAACCAAATTCATTTGTTCACTCAATCACGAGTTTTGTTTTGAAATGTAAAAAGAGATAAAAGAAACTATAGATGGATTAATAATGAAGTTGCAGAAATTATTCATTTATAGAACACAATCGGATATTGTTATTATTTGAGTGCTATTTTTCATTCTGTATCTAATAGGTTAAAATTCAATGATTCTAATATAACATTGTTTAAAATTAGAAAATTGATTGAATCCATTTTTATTTTAATATGAATGTAAATATAAATATCGTTCTTATTATTTTCAATTTTAATTAATAAATATCAATGATTTTATAAAGTTTTATCCTAACCACATTTATCTATCCTTAGTGAATAGGCATTAAATTAATTTAGTCTTATATGTATGACACACTTCACCTCAATAATCTCTCTTTTAATAATATTAATAAGTTGACCTGTGGCCATGTCCGAACCGACCGACGGTTTGAAGTAAATTAATTTCCAGCTACAGAAACAATTTCAAATAATTTAAATATATCTATTAATGTAATAAAAAACAGATATAAATATAAGATAAATATTTTTAATTTTATTTTATTTATAATATATATGTAAGACCAGGCTATGACGTCATGAATGGTTGGATGACGTCATATAATTTTAAATTGACAAAAAACTAATAAAGATGATTTTTCTCGAGGATAAAACCAATACAAAGTGTATGATTCGTGGTGATATGTAAAAAATATCCTCATGTGAAATTTGGTGTGAAAATAACCCTTCCCTTCCTATCGTCGATCGCCGGTTTCCGGATTTGCACCAAAAGTTGATCAATGCATCCCACTGATGCATTAAGTAAAGTACCGGGACCCCGAGCCTCGGCTCGGTACTTAAGTTAAAAAAAATGATTCATTATTATTGGATTTGGCTGGTAATATTAATACCTGGGACACCGAGCTCTCGCTCTACCCTTTAAAAAATATTGATACACAATTCTTTAATTATTTATTACAATTATTAAATGTTACACATTTGCATCAATCTGATTAAAATTAATGAACTTGTGCTCCTCAATAATACATAAATATATAATATATAGGTACATATATTTTTTTTCTATAGTGTTTTTTTGAAAAACTGTTTAGCGCCCCAAGTGGTTATAAAACAAACTAAAGACAAAAAAACGTGCTTTGCAGCTTTTCGGAATTAAAAAAGCAAAATTGGCAGTCGTGGGACTGGCCGACAGAAGTGAAAACTTCTGCGTAAGAAATTTTAAAACAGACGAAATTCGCGCTATTTCACGAGAAAGATGAATTTCATATGCATGTATATATATATAACTTATATATTATTTTAAACATATATTTTAAACAAATTTGTAACTTATATTTATATATATATAAATACACAACTTTGTTTAAAATATTGCAATACGAACTGTTTTATAATTCTTATCTCTAACATAAAATATATATTTATTATGTGAAGTTCATTTCGTATAATTTTGATTATATATGTATATATGAAATGAACTTTACATAATAAATATATATTTATATGTTAGAGATAATTTATAAAACAGTTCTAATGACAATTCAAATTTCGCGCTCTGTTATAAGAAATTTGAAAGCAGATGGTTTCATGGTGTTGGTCACGATCACGCGAGTTCTATACTTTTTCCCCATCCCGCAAAAGTGCTCAACGCCGCTAAAGAAGTTTTCACTTCAAAAATTATTTAATATTTGGAAATATATCTGACTTATAGAAAAAATGAATATTAATTAAAGAAAGAAATAGTTTTTAAAATATCCTGAATAATATGTAACAATTTTCAAGATAGAAATTTATTACAATATTACAATTATTAACTGTTGCATCATTGCATCAATCTGATTAAAATGAATGGAACTTCGGGTACTCAATAATAATAAATAAAATAATATTAATAAATATATTGAATAATATTTTATTGAAAAAATATTAAAACTTATAAAACTATCTAAAACTTTATTAATAAAAGAACAATGAATAAATAAATATAGAATAGTAATTTATTAAAAAGTAAACAATAGATAAAAAGAAAAAAAAATAACAAAATCATTATTTTCATTTTTAAATAACGATTCACCCGGCGAGTTTCGAACCGACGAAATCCACTCGTTAAAACATCAGTCCAACCGCTGGACTATATGTATTTAGATAAAAAATTGTCATTTTTTTACTGTCTTAGCAGGCAGTATTAAAAATTTTGACGTTTTCCATATATAATTTTCAATTAAGAAATTAATAATGAAGCTGTATGTTTCAAGAGATATCATCAATAAAACTTAATTTTTCTTTATAAATACTATATCTAGTGTGAATTTGAAAAAAATCGTTAGAGCGGTTTTTGAGAACCAATATATATAGATAAATACATATATACAATTTTAGCTAGCATAATAAGATAAGATATACCAAATTTCAAAAAATCCGTTGGGCCGTTCAGGCTGAACACATCTATACGGACGGACAGACGGACGGACAGACATCATGCTAAAAATACTTTTTTCTGTTAAGAAAATGCATGATTCGTGGAGATATGTAAAAATCTCCACATGTGAAATTTGGTGTGAAAACAATACCTCCCTTACTATCGTCGGTCGGTAAAAATAATAATAAAATAATATCAACATTATTATTATTGATATTATGTATTAATTCAAATCTATCTATCTATCGGTGTAGCTTTACGAAATTCGAAAGTTTTTAGCTGAAGCAAGTATATTTCTTCAAACGTCCCTATTCTCATTAACCTCCATCCAACTCACATTCTCTCCCAACTCCCTTACGTCACTCATTACAATGTCTGCTTATTAATTCAAAAAATATTTCAGGAAAATTGACTCATTTTCCCAAACGGACTCAGTTTATTATTAAAATATTAAATAATCACATATATTTTTGAAGAGTATTTAAATTAAAATTTTAATATATTTTTTTACGACCATGTTATAAACTCGTTTATTTCTCACTCCATATATATATATCAATATTATTATTACTTTAACTTATTTCAGATACTTATTCAACCTATCATATTCTAGATATTATACTTAAGATCTAGAGATCGAACCAGTTCAACATAAAAATATAATATAAGTAAGTATAAATTAAAATTTCAAATAAATGTAAATACTTACTGTAAAAGGCTTACAACAAAAATAAATAAATAAAATATTATTGATTAATACACTTACATCAGTTTATTTAAACAGTTATAAATATATATATATATATATATATATTAGGTTGGGGAAAAAGAAATCCATTATTTTTTCGGTAGATGGCTGTAGTGATCGATATCTCGTAAATTATCGATCAAACAATTTCAAATTTATGCTCGTTGTCAAGGTAACAGTTCGCACTAAAAGAATTCGTTTGCAGTTTTTTGTTTTGTCCATTCAGTTCTGAGTTACACGGCGTTAAAGATGGAAGTCAACAAAGAGAAAATTCGGTACATTTTACAGTTTTTCTTTGATAAGGGCGAAAATGCAAGTCAGGCGGCTGAAAATGTGAATAGTGTTTATGGTCCCGATACTGTAACAGCTAATTACGCGCAATTTTGGTTTCGTCGATTCCGTTCGGGTATTTTTGACGTTAAGGATGCCCCTCGCACAGGCAGGCCCGTCGTCGAAAATGTCGACAAAGTCACTGAAATCATCGAAGTGGACCGGCATGTTAGTAGTCGTAGCATCGCCCAGGAGTTAAAGATCGACCACAAAACAGTTTTAAACCATTTGCACAAAGCTGGGTTTAAAAAAAAGCTTGATGTTTGGGTGCCACACCAATTAACACCAAAAAACATGATGGATCGAATTTCCATCTGCGAAGCCTTGGCCAAACGTAATGAAATCAACCCATTCCTTAAACGGATGGTGACTGGGGATGAGAAATGGGTCACATACGACAACATTATGCGAAAGCGATCGTGGTCAAAGCGTGTTTTAGTGATAAGAAATTGGCATCAAGGGAAGAGTGTGAAAATCAATTGCTGGAGTTTTTCGCTAATAAGGACCAAGACTTTTATGAGAGAGGAATAATGAAGCTATCATTAAAATAGCAACAAATTATAGAACAAAATGGTGCATATTTGACCTAAATCAGACAATGCAAAACATGTTAAATAAAGTCTTGAAGTTCACGTAAAAATAATGGATTTCTTTTTCCCCAACCTATTATATATATATATATAAAATATATTTTAGATAATAATATTTCTAAAAATATCATTATATGTATATATAAACAATTTTTAGTATTTATTAAAAAAAATTAATAAAAAGTGGCTGAAGAAAAAAAAGATTAAGTAAAAGTTAAATATTTAAAAATACTTGGTGACAATTACGACATTTTCGATGAGTGCCATTCGTAATTTCAAATGTCTTTTGATTTACGAATAAAAAAAAAACTTTTTTATCATCTTAAAAAAATTATCATATCCATTGATGAAAAAAACTTTTTTTTCCTCAAACCCCATGAGCTCTCAAAGTGATGTTCGATTAATGAAAAAGTTTAAAAAATTCCTTTTCTCCCTCACACTCCCCCTCCCTCTATTTTTCCCGCATAAAAGCCCGTTCTTTTCTCATTCACTCTCCATTTCTCCATTGGGACGAGTGACATCAACGAAGCGACGTGATCCAAAAGGGCTTAAAAGAGTAAAAACTAACATTGTGTGAATTTTAATATTCTCAAATGGTTGTGATTTCGATAAGAGTTATATAACAAAAAAATCTCTGAGTAGAGGAAACTGGCAGTTATTTGCATAATTGACTATCATAAGAAACAACCACAAGAAAGAAAAGCTTAATTAATTGATATTAACGAATGCAAATAAAAATATTAAAATATATAAAAGATGGATTGCTATTTCTTAGGTTTAACGAGAAAACTTTTACTTTATTTATTTAATATATATTTCCTCATAATTAGAATAATTATTTATAAAAAATAACAAACTTTTAATTATATATATATATATAGATTGTGCCTATCGTTATAATAAAATTTATTTTAAAGAGAAAAGTGAATTTTCATCCATCAAACATAATCAAAAGCAGATTTGTAAAATTGATTAAAATTAGTCATGAAAGAGGATAAATATGTATTCTATAGATAAAAAAAAACTTCAGTTTAGGGTAAAAACATTTTCTAAATTAATTAATAAAATAATGTTAATTAAACAAATGTAAAAGTCAAAGTAAAACAAAGTTTATATAATTACATGTATTTTAACTATATTATTTTTTTTTATTGTTTTAGATTTAATTTTATTCACTCTTTCAGATATCATTTGATCTTTTGAGAATTTGTTGAAAAACAAACAAAAATGTATTTGATTATTCTTAAATCATTTATTTTAGTTATCATTTTTAAAGGAGGATACACAATTAAAATTATTATCTAGATTGAATGTATTAATATTTATATTAATATTTATAATAGATTCAAATTAAAATAATTTTTTATTCATTATATATTTTTAATGAATAGATTCTTTCATGTTTTGTTCATTTTATATAAGGGAAGAAAAAAAAATTAAAAATAAATAAATTATATACTATTATAATTTAAAAAAAAAATCATTTATATTTATGGTGAAAGGATTTTAATTAAATCTTTTCATCATCATTACGTTTTATTTACTGTTCATTATTTAGTCTCTTATTTTTTTTAAAATTCATCTTAAAAGAAAATATCTACTGATAAAAATCAACACGAATAAATAAATAATTTTCTGTTTTCTTGTATATTATGAAAATTCCATTTAGTTTGGGCAAATATCAAGGATTTAAAACATTATATATACCATAAATATACCAGTAGTATATATTTGATATATTTGATTTATCTTTAGAAAAATTTAGTAAAAATTTTTTATAAGAATATTGTGACTGATTATAAATCTCTTATTTATTTCTTTGTTCAAAACTTAAATAATATATTATTTTTTATAGAGAACTGGAAATCAGTGGGCATGTAAGAAATAAAATTCCCTTATCATCAAAAATAAAAATAACGTTTCGGTCTCTGATCATGGTCAACTTCAGGACTTGATGTTGCTGACAAGAGACCAAAAATTTGACTTTTTGGTGATTTCTAGTAATTTTGACAAAATAAAATATTAAGTATTTAATAATTGAACAAAGAGGAAATAGAGTTCATGAATAATTGATTGAAAGAATATGTAGCGATTTATTTATCTTATTTATATTAGGTATTAATAATAGATTAGAATAAAATCGTGTTTGATTAAATTAGAAGCGAGTTGACACGATCCTGTAGTTATTGTCTTTTCAATAGTGTGGCTCTGAATTGAAAAGAAATGGAATCTTTTGTTTCTGGTATGTCTGTTGTTGCTATCATCGACGGAGATCAGGTAATAGCATGCCCTAGAGAAATGGAATAACTTTGAAAATGATATTTTCATTCTCAATCAAGACTCCATTGTCTTTTCCCATATTGAATTACAAAAGTAAAACCAACTGCGATAATATCAGATCATATTTAATAACTGAATACGACCACCGTTAGAATTCTAACCATGAATTGTCTACTCAAGCAGAGAATTAATCTTTAATTCGGGTTGAAATTTTCTATTGAATTTCAACGTCCCATTTAGTTTGTTCGTCTCTAATGGTATATGCACTTAATCGTAGTCCGTTTACGGAAAGTTGTTATTAATCAGCTGTAAGACCACAGACCACTAAGTTTCAATGGGTGGGGACGGGGTGTAGCGGTCGACCAACCTAGATTAGCCCTCGGGAGATTAATTCATAATAATCAATTAATCCATTTAGTAATGAAATTCTAGACAGGATGGTGAACTTACGTTGGCTATTATGCAATTTGTTGATATCCGTTTGATCCTTCGATTATACAAGAATAATTGGAAATTTACCTGAAACATGAAAAAAAATTTAATTATTAGAATATTATGTAATCATTTAAGAAATTCATATTTTTATTAAATAATACATTTTTAATCAATTAGAGATTTTTTAACAGGAAAGGGATTATAAATTTATATCATAATTTAAAATCTCTTAAATTTTACTTAAAACAGAATTTGGGCATTTTTTTATTTATATTGTTTATTTTAGAACAATTTTTAGTGAAAAAAGTGAAGTATACTAAATCCTCAATGGTTCTATGTACTATATTCAGAGGTATTAAAATTTCATTTAAATAATAAAATATTTTCTAAAAACAAGTTTTTGATGATGTTTTAAAAAAAGGAGGCTCTTCTCAGATCATTTAATATTTATTCTGAATATCGAAGATTAAAAAATACTCCTTTTTTAATTATAAATTATAAAATTAAACAATAAATATTGTAATTTACATATATATAAGATATATATATATTAAGGTTGAAATTGTAGATAAGAAAATAAGAATTTATTTAAATAATAGGAGTGTTAAAAGAGAAGGATATTAAGGAAATTATTATTTTATATCAATATCAATATATTTTGATTTTTACCCACCGACGATAGTAAGGGAGGTATTTTCACACCAAATTTCACATGTGGAGATTTTTACATATCTCCACTATCATGCATTTTGTTAACAGAAAAAAGTATTTTTAGCATGATGTCTGATGAATTGATCAACTTTTAGTGTATATTCGGAAACCTGAAGTGGTAATATTACCAATCGACGATAGGAAGAGAAGGGTTATTTTCACACCAAATTTTACATGGGGAGATTTTTTACATATCTACACGAATCATGCACTTTGTATTGGTTTCATCCTCGGGAAAAATCATATTCATTAGATTTTTCTTAATTTAAAATTATATGACGTCACAGCCAGCGCTTCCTTATATATTATAAATAAAATTAAATTAAAAATATTTATATTATATTCATATATTCATATTCATTATTATTTCATTAATACATACATTTAAATTATTTGAAATTGTTTCTGTAGCTGGAAATTAATTTATTTCAAACCGTCGGTCGGTTCTGTGCCTAGCCACAGGTCCACTTATTATGATATTGATATTTTATGATTTTTTATCTCTTAAAAAGACCAAAAATATTTAATATTAAAATGTAAAAAAACTACAAAAACTTGACTTCATTATAAATATACATATTATATTATTTACGATGAATTCTACATTCTAACAATATAAGAATCGATTGGTACTTCTACAAAATGTGAGCTATTAATGAAAATTAAATGGGAACATTATTTTGATTCAATTAAGTTAGTCAATTCAAATAAGAATTTTCAAACAAATTTATATAATTTTATCATAATATAATTTAATAAAATATTTAACAAGAGAAAGTAACTTTTTTACAGGTGTTTCATATAAACTAAGCGAATTTATTTATAAAAAAAAAAGAAAATAAGGGAAAACAGAGGGAAAGAATAAGCCCGAAGGGTGATGGTCAAGAGCTCAACCTCCACTCCTTCAAAAGCCAATGTCCTATGTCCATATGACTTTGCATGTATTTGTGAGACCACCCCTGTCGTTGACGCTTGATAGTTAGTTGTTCTTGTTGTATGCTAATTGTATGCAAATAGGTCCGCTTGAATCGTAAAGCGAGGCAAGTGAGCGAGCGAGAGTTTCATTTCACTTTGACATAGAAGTACCAATCGAGGGTCGAGAGGGAGTACGATTACGCCCTTTATGGGAACTGGTCCTTCTCTCCTCTTGAATATTACACCTGCAGGACTAATTAAACGGGCCCGGCTGCTTTCCTTTCTTCTTTCACAATTCTTTTGTATTTTTAAGAAATGTAGATATGCATAAATTAAATATGGTATATTATTTATATTCTAATTTGAATTCCAACTTCAAAGAGAAAATCAATACTCTTGTTTAAATCGATATGCTACTCTAATATTAGTACATCATATTATCTTGTTTGGTTCTGGCTACATCCTGTATCAAGGGGCTCTAATGACATCTACGTATGTAGTTAACAAGTTCGAGTTCTGTTTAAATAAAGTTTTCCAAGATGAACAATATATATATATATATATATATAATTAATAATTATTATTAATTAAGGCATAGCATTATTTAGATTTAGATTTGTATTTTGATAATAATATTATAAACAATAATAAATAAAATATAAAAATTAAAAATTAAATTTTAGATTAATAAGTTATTTTATATATAATAATAATAATATATTCTATAAAAATTAGTGATATTTTTTTCTAATTTTTGAAATTTCATAAAAATTGAATTGTACTCGTATATTTTGTAAAACTAGATTATTTTAAAATTCTATGATCAAATTAATCGAAATTATTTATAAAAAAATGATAAATACATCACTCATTAATTAATTGATAAAAGCGTTTGCAGTATCTATAAATATTGTTTGAACTAATGAAACAACTAAATTCAAGAAAGGTTAATATTGATAATACTATTAATTAATATATTAAGAAGGGTATATATATATATAGCTTAGGTTAATATTGATGTTACTATTAATTAATATACTATGATTCTGGGAAGAGCTTAAAAGCACTTTAAAAGAATTGATGTATAATCTATGTGTCTATATCATTCATGTGCGAGGTAAGAGGAGGTAATATAGGAGGTCATCATCTGCTCGAACAGCAAATTTTATATAAATTTTAATGAAAACCCTAAAAATTTCTGTGAAATAGTATCATAGTATATTAATGGGGTCATTGCACAAAAAAATTTTATTTTACTATTTAAACAACACTTCCGTAACAAATTGAGAAAAAAAAGTATTTCAAAAAAATGTTAATAATTAACTGAGTTATAGTAAAACGAAAATTAAGACCGTTTGAAACGTGCTCTTTTCGCGCGCTTGCTACGTGACGTCCCAGGCTGGTACGCACGCTATATGGAACCGACTTGTGTACACGAGGTGATACGAGTGATACATTTAATCGACCGAAAATGGAGAATATCAGTGAAAATGTTAATAATTCAAAGAAGAAAGAATCGTATAAGTGGTGCTTTGTACCAGAGTGCACTAATACAAGTATAAAAACACCGAACAAAGTATTTTTAACAGTCCCACGTGATATTAAACGTCGAAAAATGTGGTTGAAAATGGCAAGACGTGACGATGTAGCGAATCCACCAACAAGTTGTTTGTTTTGTTGTGAAGATCATTTCAACGTACGTATGATAAATTCATGATTTATACAGAACAATAATATATAACCAACAATAACATAACCAAAATAATATACTTATTTTCGTCTAATTTTCGTCTTGTAATTTTAAACAATATTATTAAACATATTACATTTAATTTCCTATTATGTTAAATTAAATATAAGAATTATACATTTAAATATTTACATAAATGTATTCTTATTTTATTAAATCAATAAATATATGGATAAATTTTAATAAGTATGAAAATACTTGTTTAGTTGCAGGAAGATATAGAAAATTATTGCAAATTTAAAATAATGGGAGGACGAATCCAATTGAAAAAAAACACAGTTCCACATATTTTCGATTGTCAGAAAAATAGACAGCATACAAGCGATAAGTCTGTTCCATTAATAGCAAATTGTTTAAAATCTCTTATTTTTTGACCAAAAAAAGATACTATACAGTTTTTGCTTCCTATACCATTTCGAGCAAGGTATAGTAATGTACAGTCTATAATTGATTGCCTGGAAATAGAAATTCAAAAACCCACTAATGCAGTACATCAAGCTCTAACGTGGTCAGATTACAAAAAGTGCAATACTTTAAAATATCTGATATCTTCGACACCAGATGGAATGATCAATTATATTTCTTGCGGTTATGGAGGAAGAACATCAGATGCGCTTATAGTGGAAAATTGTGGCTACTTAAATGAAATACCCCCGGGTTGTGGAATTATGGCAGATCGCGGATTTAAACATATTGAACATTTATTAATCCAAAAAAAGTGTGTATTGATTAGACCCCCCAGCGTCGCAAACTCTGCTAAACCATCAAAAGCAGAAATGATGCAAACTAATAGGATTGCAAGTTTACGAATACATATTGAACGGGTAATAAGAAGATTGAGAGAATTTAATTATCTTCAACCTCATTCCTGCATTCATCATGAACCCATTAGTACAACTGATAATATTATTATCATTGCAGCAGCACTTATTAATTTACAACAACCAATTATAAATCAGTGAGAATAAAATTCGTTTTGTAATGCAATATTCGAATTTTATTATTTTCAATTATTATATTTTTCTCTACATTTTTTACATTTTTTTTATTTTTTTTATTTTTGTACAGATCCCAAAAGTAATGGAAAAATATTTTTTTCCCAGAATTTGGATGAATTACAGATTAAATTTTTAGTATAATCTTAATCATAATTCACCCACACGAGTTTAAATTATCAGATTGAGCCTTAACGAAGCCTGGCTGTGTCATGTTTCACAATTACTGCGAATTTGACGGCGACTTGATGGAAAAAGATCAAAAAACTTGCACAAATACGTTTCGGTAGGTTAAACGCTCGATTGTGTACCAGCGTGTGACGTCACGAAGCGGCCGTCCAATCAGAACCCGTTTAAGCCACGTGGTTAAATTCGAATTTTTCCAGCGTTTTCAATAAATTATAATTAATTGTCAAAGTATTAAATATTATTTTAAATATCATATTCGTATTTACTATTTTCAATATAGTTTAAAAAAAAATTTCAGCGAAAAAAAAAATTTTATGCAACAACCCTATTGTCTGTTTTTTATTTTAAAATTATTTTTTCAAAACTTTAAAGATATCAATCCAGAAGAAATAAACTATTTTTTTAAAAATATTTTAATAATTATCGTTTTTACTATCACGCCAGAGAATAGTATTGCGATCACGAAAATTTTCGATGTCGAGATTTTGATGTTTTTATGTTTTTGAAGGTCCCTGAGCCATTTTCACTCAGGTTGAGAAAAATGCCTCCCTCTCTGTGTGTGTGTTTATGTGAGTGTATGTGTATGTGAGTATGTGTGTATGTATACAAAAACGGTTGGAGCTAGAATAATATAATAAAATTTGGTATACGGGCATTATTCATAATTCGTAGTTTTCTATCAACTTTTGAGAAATGTAGCTCAACCGGAAGAGGGTCACTACCTACCACGTTTTGATTTTTTTTTTCTCTTAAGTTTCCGTAAAAAATAAAGATATATGTAAGATAGTTTTTCACATGATTAAAAATTGTATAAAACTGCTATATATAGAATTTCAGCTTGATTGAATCACTGAAAATACCAGAATTAATTTTTTAACACTGAAAATCACGCGCCAGCACGTGAAAACAAAGAGCCAAACACGCGCTGGTTTAATAAATATTATTTATTAATTTGAATTTATAATTTAATTAATTAAATTTAATTTAAATATAATATATGTTATTTAATCCAATTCAAATTTTCGAGATAGTCGAGTGGAGACACTCCATCTTATTTTATATTTCATATTAATTTGTTATTTTTTAGACAATAATATCAGATTTCAGCATTCAAATCTTATCAAATTAGCAGAAATATTATATATAATATTTAAAGTGATTATTAAATATGTCAAAAATAGCCCAATAAGATTGTTTAAAAAAATTATTTACATATGTAGCGAAAATAACTAGCAGAATCTAATTTAAATTATTAATTAAAATTATTTATTGGAATAAATTAGATTTTTCTTTTTCTTATCAGATGTTATAAATGAATGTAGATTGTGTTTCCCTTAAATTAATTATGATGATATTTTTATTTGCCAATATATTGCAAAATATATTGATTAGATAGATAAATACAATATTTTATAAAATATGATTTTATTTTATCATAATAAACAACAATTTTCATGAACAAAGCTTCCTTTCAAAAAAGTTCCACAGCAAATGAAAAACAAAAAAGTAGATATGCGATTCTCCACCTGAACATTCATAATGGAATTCTTGTATTTTTGTATCAGAGGATGTGCAGCTTTATATTCTCTGATAGCAAGGAGGGCACTTTGACAGTCACTTATTATAATTTTTTTTCTCAAACCTCTGGTTTTAATGTAGGAGAGAGATCATTCAATTGCTTTCAGTTTGGCAATAAAGATAAATTTTCTCTCTATATTTTCGAATAAATTACGAAATATAGATTGTTATAACAACAGACCATACTTTTCTGTATTTCAGTACATTAATACGTACGTTTAAGCGCTTCGTTAATTACAAAATATTACAAATAAAATAAAATTAAAAATATTTTGTTATCAAATTAAGAAAAATATATATATGTTATATCCACAGGACATACTTTTCTGTTTTTCAGTTCATTAATCGGGTTATCGGGTTTGTCTGGTAATATTAATACCTGATTCACAGAGCCGCCGTTCAAATAATTTAAAAGAACATAAATTAAAAAAATATAGTCATCAAACATACAGTCGCTCATATACTATACCGTTGAAAAAAGGAAAGATTGTTTTGTTGGAAAAGTTTGATAGTAAAATATTTTCTAATTAAAGTTGAAAATATTAAAAAAAAATTTACTGTTAAATTGATTTTCACTAGAAAATAATTTTGAATATCCATTAATAACTTATCAAGAATATTCACTAATATTTAATAATGTTTTTTTCTTTTTCTTTATTTTTTATGTACCTTTATCGATGGAAATCAGTTAAAACGTTTAGAGGCATCGAAATATGAAGCGCCAACGAAAATGGAACAATTGGAAAGTCTCCAAGGGCCGAATAGTCAAGCATAATTGTTTGATTATTTTATAAATTAATAAATTCCAATTCATTAATTATTTGCACATATCTCTATATATATATTCTTTCAGCACTATAAATATAGATTTCAGTTCAATTATTTACTTAACAGGATCATTACAACATTATAATCATAAAATCATAACAACATTAAAGTAAATATTGATAGAGGTGTCAAAAAAAAATTGATTTTTTTTTCTTATAAAACCTCAAGAATTTTAATTTTTATAGAAAAACAAAACAAAAGAAAGATCAATTATACACTTTAAGCTTGAAAAGATAAATTGTTATAAAATAATAACGAAGAGACACGTACGCATTTTACGATATATATAAATAAATATATTAATATATATCTATCTATCTATCTATCTATCTATCTATCTATCTATCTATCTATCTATCTATCTATCTATCTATATATATAAAAGGCAATGTCTGTCTGTCTGTCTGTCTGTCTCTTATAGACTCAAAAACTACCCGACCGTTTACGGTGAAACTTTCAGGGATTGTTGTGGGCATCCCAGGGAAGGTTTTAGTGTAGTTAAATCCAAAATTAATTTATCCAAAATTAATTTAATTAGTAATATTTTGGTAAAAGTCTGTAGTGTCACAAAACTATCGACAGATGGCGCTACATATAATCTTCCAAATTCAAATATTTTTAATTTTTTTTAAACTGTCAAAAATAACATACCCATAATAACAGTTGTAATAAAAATAGAAATATAAATCACAATGTAAGTAAAATATTGAATCGTTTTATTTATATTGTTTCAATTATTGTTTGAATATATATTAAATTTATATATAGATTTATTAATTATAATAATTCCATTTATATACTTCAAATTTTTTTAATTTTTTATTTAAAAGTATATTCAGCATTGAAATTGCCATTAAATATGCAGGTAATCTGATCAGCTAGTATAAATTAAATAAATAATAAAAAAACGATTAAAATTGAACGTCCTCTTTTTCTTATTATTCTAAATAAAAACTTTTCAATATATATATATAGATATATAAATTGTTTTGTTATATTTGAAATATTTTTATATCATTCCTAAGCTTGATTAAATGCTTTCTATTGTATAGATTATTTTAAAAAAATTAACCAAATATTAATTAAGAAAAACGTGTTTTATTTATTTATTTTTCTTTTCTAATCCTTTGTTTCCACACCACAGAATATGAAAATATCCCTTATAATTATAAATTTTGTTTCAATAGAGAATAATTTTAATATTTTTTGTCTTAATTTATTTAAATTAATATTTGATATTAATGTGATAATTGTTACGTTAATTAAATTTATTTTTTACACGCTTTTATTGGCTCTTATTTTTATTTTTCGTTCATTATGTCTCTTAAATAAAAAGATAAATATTTTTTATTAGTGTTTTCGAAATCTGGTCCTCCGGCCCGGAAGACATTTTGAAAATTGTATTTTGGCTCGCGCTTAAAAGTATTTTCCCAACCCTGTATGGGAAAAAGAAAAGGGCTGTATTTAGGGTTTTCCCGGAAATTATTCGATCCATGCTTGGACTTCAACGAACATTTAAAAAAAAAATTGGCAAAATAGAGTTATGGCCTTACCAACCCATTTTGCTATTCGTTTTTATGTAATAGAGTATTATATTATATTAAATTTCAATTTATATATTAGCTTAAAATAATTTTTCAAGAAGCAAAATATTCAGGTATTTGAAAAATCTATGAAACAATTTATTTTTAACTTGGTTCCTTGATCATTAACAATTGAATTTTGTTTACTTGTAGAAGAATGAAAAAAAGGAGAAAGCAACAAAAACGACTTTTTCAAAGTTTTGTGTTTACTTGAAAAGAAGAGACAATAATAATAAGAATAACAATACAACAAAAAGGATCTTGGCCAAAGATACTTCGGATGTGCTATTTTAGTTCAAGAAAAAAGATATTCAAGGGTTTTTTTTTTGGTTGTGACAAAATTTGGAATGAGAATTTATTGAAATTTTAAAATGTATTTAGAAAGTTCTAAAACATCTTATTTTTTAAATGATCTTAATATTTTTAATTATTATAATATATTATTATAAATTATTAATTTAAAAATCGAGAACAAAACATTCATGGGTTCTCTTTATTAAAAATATTCTTAATTATTTAAATTTTTACAAACTTGTATTAATTTATTAGACTAAAATTGTAAGAGAAACCATATAATATAATAAATATTATGTAGATATATTATATAAGGATTTATTTTTATATTATATATATAGAATATAGAAAAGGATATGAGATTGAATAAGGAAAATAAAATAAATTCACAAATTTCATTTTATAATATTTATTAATATTCAATGAATTATTATTATTAATATTAATTAAGATATACATTACAAATATTAAATACAATCGCCATTTTTTAAATAAAACATCAATTACTATATAATGAACAAGAATAGTATTTATTTTAATAGAGACATTATATTTATAATATATGACTGAAATAATAAAATAATTTTATAAATTATTTAAAATTATTTTTTAAATAATTTAATTTCAATAAAATAAAACAAAATTACAAAATGTTTATTTATTATTATTCTACAATAATATCTTTTAAAAATTGTGCAATACTTACAAATATTAGAATAATATATTTATAATATATTTAACTTTAACAATATTTTTTTTCATTTAAATACAAACACACAATGGTAATTTATTTAATTTTTTATTATATTAAAGTAGTATTTATTTTCAATTATTAAAAACTATATATAAGTATTTTTAATTTACATATTATAAAATATAAATCTTAAATATTAAAATAACTTAAACTTTTATAACGATCATAAGAAATATTTATAAACATTTATTTTTAATATTCAATCAACTAATAAACAATCTTTGATAATACTTGCACAAGGTAACAATTCTTTTAAATTCTTATGAGTATCTCGAGCATACACATTAGGTGGCCAGTCTTCTTGTAAAATGTTCAATGTATGAACACGCAAGTTATTTTTAATTGTGCTAAAATCAATTTTTATCTTTGTGAACTGAAGTTTTAATTGATAGAATGTTTTACATTGAAAAATGTATGGAAGTACTTCATTACATATTTTTCGACATCCATGCAATGATAAAATATTTAATTTTTTTATTTCATGGATATTCTCTAGATCACTAGAAATTAATAAATCACAGTATTCTAATCGGAGGTCAGTTAAATTTTCAAATTGATTAAGCATTTTCAAGGCATTTTTCTGGACATCTTGGCAATGAACTATTTTCAAATTTGTTAATGGTAACCTTTTTTCAAGAAACACATTAACTAGTTGCTCTGTAAAGGATTGAATTTTCATAAGCATTACTTTTTTCAATTTACCTAATGGTGCAATTTCAAAATAACTCCTGAGAATTTCTTCTGGGCCATTGTATGTAATACTTAGATATTGTAAATTTTCTAATTTTGACAAATAAGATGGCCAGGTATTATTATCAGAATCAAAACCGATTTCTAATTGTCTTAAATTAGATAAGTTAACTATTCTTTTCAATGATTCAATTGTTGTTATCAATAATGTCGGCAAATTTAATGTTACCAGTTTGTTCATTTTGATAAATAATTTATTAGTTAATAACTTATCACCTCCAAAAATTCGTGGAGTTTCAATAATTAACTTTTTTAAATTTGGAAAAAAATAATTAATAGCCCATGGAAAAATATCATGATTTAGTATGGGCCCTGATATAATAATTTCCTCTACCTTATTGAAAATAGGATAAGTTGGCGATTTACCTTCTTCGACATCACTTGATAATTTTATTAGAAAATCACGTATTATATCTAATTTTCTTTCGGAGATAACATGAAATTCAATTTTTTTTAATCGTGGCATCGATGAATGTTCGATAAACTTGATTAAAAATTTATCATTGAAACCATTTACATGAACACTTTTTATTAAAAAATAGAATCGTTCAAAAAACTTAGCTTGGAAGGAATCGACGAAATATATTGTAGGTGAGGAAGAAACAATTCCAGAATAGATAATCGCATCGTAATAATATGGATCTTCACTAAAATCAAGCAATTGTTCAAATGTTGAATATTTAAGAATATTACCTACTAATTCTTGCGGTAATCTCCTCATATGTTGATGTAATTCTTGATCACAACTGTAATTTACAGTTGTTTCATTTACAGGAGTCATCTTCTGAACACACTGGTTGTTTTTTTCCATCTTTTTGTATGGCATGATTAAAAAACAAAAAATAAAATCAAAAACAAAACAAATTGGAAAGTACACTCAGTTAGCAAGCGTGCTAATGTTGACTTGGTGAGATGCAGAGAGCAAATGATAGCTGAAGGAAATGGAGGAGGCCGTTTATGTCGAAAAAAGGTGTGTCGGAACAGGCAACCAATCAGAAGACCCATTAAGTAAAAATAAGAAAATGGGTGTTCGAACCTTTTTTCTCTTTCCCTATTATATTTTTTCAATATTTTGATTTTCTTATTTTTTTAAACTTTGCAAAGATAAATTTATAACTTTCAAATGATTTTAAATGTAATTATTAAAAAATCAGGAATTATAATTATTAAAAAAGTCAAAATTGTTCATCAAATAGCCTTTTTATCTATGTTCAAAAAATATACATAACATATATCTTTACTATCTCGCCAGAGAATTCATCATTAATTTTAATGGTGTAACGTTTAAAATTTCGCGCTCGAGCTTCCCTCTGGTGACGAGTGTTTGTCGATTGTTGCCCAGCTCACTTCTTTCTGCGTTGTCGTATCGTCTTCTCTCTTGTGAATTTGAAAATTTAAAGTATTTTATCATCTTTAAAATATATATGTGAATCACTACTCAAATTAAAAAATTATCGTTTGTCACGGTGAGTGAAAGAAAAAAAAATAACCAATTGTAAACATATATATATATTATTCATAATTTACTACTAATTTACTACTAATTTGTTCATTCTTTATTTTAGTTTTTTGTATAAGTATAAGTCTTTGAATTATATGTTGCCATCCCGGCCGAATCCTGGTCAATAAAATAAATTATTTAAATTCATCAAATTTTTTATTTTTATTTTCCTTCTTATTTACAAATGGCGCCCGAACAGGGACAGGCAGCCTAATCAACAAGACTCTCTCGAATAGAAGAAGATAGAAGGTACCGTCTCTTGAATGAACATTTAACAATTTTTGTTGAAAATAAATTTCTTCCTTCCAATTTCATATTTTATTATTATTTAAAACAATTTCTTATATTATTAATATTTCTTATATTGTTAATATTTCTTATGTTATTAATATTTCTTATATTATTAATATTTCTTATATTATTAATATTTCTTAAAATTATTAATATTTCTTATATTATTAATATTATTAATTATTTTGTATATTAAAAGAAGGAAATAATCCTTTAATATTTCAAAGTATAAATATCATTTCAAATATTAAATAACTAATTTTATCTAATTTCATTTAATTTAAATTATTTCTAAAATCTAAATTAATTTATATATATGTATAAAATTTACATAATTTATTAATAATAATAATAATAATAATAATAATAAAACATTATATAAATACAAAAAAAAAAAAAAAAAAAAAAAAAAAAAAATAATAATATTATATATATTCTCTTGTAAACTTACCGTGACATTGAAATTTAACTTAAATTTTTATTTTTGAATTTTTTAAAAAATTTCTTTGCTCTATCTAATAAATAATAGATAGATATTTACTATATTTCCAGAAAGCTCACATATCCTTCTCATAAATTTATTCACAATGGAGATTAAGCATGAAGAAAATAATATTATTCTCCAAGCCGAAAGAGAAGATATATTTACCCTCATTAACGATATATATAAAAAGTCCAAAACTCTTACTATAGAGACAGTAGAATCGTTCCGCATTTACTATGATAGACTCAATGAATTAGAAGTCGAATTTAGAAATGTTCAGAATAAAATTCGTCTGCATAATGCTACCACATCTGATAAAAATCTTTGTTTAGAGACCACACAAACTAATTGCGCTACCTTTAATTTAATTGACGCCACAAAAGAAAATTATTTCAAATTTCAAAAAGCTATTCCTCCAGAGGCAACTTCGAATCATTCCGTAGCGTCTGGGGCAACTAATAGTAATCCTTCATCAATTAATAATCTTCCTAAATTAGAATTACCTACATTTTCAGGCAAACTGGACGATTGGCCTGAATTTATTGCTTTATTTGACAGCTTAGTTCACAAAGAGCCGTCACTTTCTATTATTCGAAAATTTCATTATCTTAGAAGAAGTCTTCAAGGGGAGGCTCTGGCTATCATATCTGGGTTTGCTCTTGAAGAACATAATTATATATTAGCATACGATTCTATAAAAATCCGATACCAAAACACTCGTCGGCTCGCTACTAATTATCTTAATAAAGTGACTGAATTTACTCCCCTTTCTAATTCATCAGCGCACAATCTACAAAATTTCTTGACAACTCACGAAACTAGCTTCAATGCATTAAACGCTCTTAATATTAACGATCTCGCAGATTTCCTTAAGTTTCATCTTGCCTTTCAAAACCTCGATAACGGTACTCGTCGCGCTTTTGAGGACGAGGTTAAAAATAACAACATTCCTACCTATAGAGAGTTGATACATTTTGTTACTGGAAGATGTAGAACCGTCGAAACGCTTTCACGTCCGACGAAACCTAAGCCAGAAAATTTTTCTAAGCCTCCACCATTACCTAAAAAGGATATCCCGGGAGGAATATATAGCGTAGGTTCTTCTCCCGTCCAAAATCAAGGTAAAAACCTCTCAGAAGTTTCCTCTAAAAATAAGGAGTCAGTTAAACTCCCTGAACACCTATCCCGGGATGAGAAAACTAAAGAATCCTCCGGTAGACCTCCGATTTGCTGGAACTGCCGAGGAAACCACGTTTACTCATTTTGCCCGAAACCACGAACCTTATTTTGCTACCGATGTGGACACCCAGGAGTATCTCTCCCGAATTGTCCTAAATGCGTTTCGGTAAACTCCAAAGGGAACAGAACCTAAGGGTCGGATTCGTTCCCATTTCGCCGATAGCCCCACAAGACAATTTTATTTCTCACTCATCACCATGGTTTGTCCAAGCAACCCTGGGTCACAGACCAGTTATGGCTCTATATGACCCTGGTTCAGTCTCAACCTACATAAATTTAGATACCGAAAAAATGCTACTGAAGATGGGATTTATTCCTGAATCTATCCCTGAATTTAAAATTTCTGCCGCTAATAATACCATTAGCACTGTGTCTAGACTTTTTAAAGTCCCTGTTGCTTTTGGAAATCGTAATTTTAATAACATTTATCTCTATTGTTTACCTACGTTGCCATTTCAATTACTATTAGGGTTAAGTTTTATCTCTCTCGCCGGTATGTGTACCAATGCTAGAAAAGCCATATGGTGGTTCGAAGATAACCCAAATATTATTTTTAATTTTCATTTATTTACCTCTTCACCGTCTGAAACTTTATGCGGAATTCAAAGACTTACTACATCGGAGAAACAAGAGCTTGATCGATCCGTGAAAGATGGCCTATCATCTCTTCAGCAGTCTCCTGGATTAACTACTTGTATCATGCATAAAATTGAAGTTGGAAATGCTCGACCAATTAAACAGAGGTCCTATCAGTATTCTCCAAAGGTTTTAGAGGAGATGCAGAAAGAACTGGACAGGATGTTAAAGGAAGGACTAGTGGAAGCCTGTCAATCCCCTTGGTCTTCCCCAGTAGTTATGGTAAAAAAGGGACCAAAATACCGATTCTGTATCGATTTCAGAAAAGTTAACCAAGTCACCACGAAAGACTCTTATCCTATGCCGAACATAACTTCCATTCTTGATGGTCTCCGTCAAGCAAAATATTTATCGAAGTTTGACTTAAAACAAGCTTTTTTGCAAGTTCCTCTCGCGGATGAATGCACAAAGGATATTACTGCGTTTACTGTACCTGGAAGAGGTCTTTTTAGATTTAATGTAATGCCATTTGGTTTAACTAATTCTCCCGCAACTTTCCAAAGACTTGCCGATAAAATATTTGGTCCAGAATTGTACCCATTTGTAGTCGTATTTCTAGATGACATCTTAGTCTGTACACCTACATTTGAACAACATTTATATTACCTTCAAGAAGTATTCCGAAGGCTACGAGAATCTGGTCTACAATTAAATCCTGATAAGTGTGAATTTGGATGCAATGAAGTAAGATACCTGGGTTATATCATTAACAGTGAAGGAATGGGTGTTGACCCTGACAAAGTCACAAGTGTAATATCGATTCCGCCTCCTTCTAACGTACGTGAACTTCGCTCCTTTCTCGGAATGGCCGGATGGTATCGCCGTTTTATAAAAGATTTCTCTTCCGTAATATCTCCTCTTACCGCTCTCTTGAAAAAGAAGATACCTTGGATCTGGTCAGAAGAACAAAATATTGCTTTCAATCAGCTTAAGTCTACGCTGACTCAAGCACCTGTTCTCGCCCGACCCGATTTTTCGCTACCGTTCACTCTGCAAACAGACGCAAGTAACACCGGCTTAGGCGCAGTCCTAACTCAAATACAAGAAGGACACGAGCGAGTAATTGCCTATTGTTCAAGAACTTTGAATTCAGCCGAACGTAATTATAGCGTCACTGAAAAGGAATGTCTCGCCGTTCTCTTTGGCATTGAAAAAAATCGCCATTACTTGGAAGGGTATTCTTTTACCGTTGTTACCGATCACGCAAGCCTCAAATGGCTTATTAACCTTAAGGATCCCACTGGACGTCTAGCCAGATGGGCACTCCGATTACAAGCTTATACTTTTGATGTCCAATATCGAAAGGGTAAACTTAATACCGTTGCCGATGCTCTTTCTCGTATAGCTGTCGTTGCTTCTCTTGCCTCTACCGTAGACAACCAATCGAATCCACCGACCCAGCAGGACTCCTCAGACGAGTGGTATGACCGGAAGTATTATAGAGTACATAATTCGCCAAGAGATCATCCTCGATGGTTGATTCAAAACGGCCAACTCTTATACCACCGTAAAAATCCATTAAAAGGTGAACTCGAGGATCCCTCTGAAGAATGGAAAGTGGTTGTCCCTAAACGTCTTAGACAAGCTATATTGCGCGAATGTCATGACTACCCTCAATCGGGACATCTTGGAATATACAAGACTTACGACAGAGTCAGTCGATCCTATTATTGGCCTGGCGTATACCAAGATGTTTATAATTATGTTCGTCACTGTGACTTATGTCAACGGGTGAAGCCCCCAAATGCTCCACCAATGGGACTCATGTACCCTCGTTATATCAAACAACCTTGGGAAGTAGTATCCGTTGATATTATGGGTCCATATCCCCGCAGTTCTCAAGGAAATGTCTATCTTTTAGTTTTCGTAGATGTGTTTTCTAAGTGGGTCGAATTATGCCCATTAAGAAGAGCCACCTCTAACGTGATAGTCGCAAAACTAAAAGCACAAATATTACATCGGTTTGGTGCTCCAGTTCAACTGATCACGGATAACGCCAAAAACTTTGTTAGTTCTCTAGTGGATAAAGTTTCTAAAGATTGTGGGATAAAAAGAGTGAAGACTCCTTTTTACCACTCACAAGCAAATCCTACCGAACGGTCAAATCGTAATATAAAACAACTTATTGTTTCTTATCTTGGGAAAACCCACCAAAAATGGGATGAAAAGCTTGGGGAAATTCAATTTGCCCTGAATTCTTCCGTTCACGAATCCACAAAATTTAGTCCCGCATTTTTAAATTTTGGTAGAGAGCTTCGGCCACTTCAACCGATCTGTGAAGCTGAAATTCTAGATGATGGAGGAACAAATCAAGAACTTTGGGTTCAGAAAATTAGTAAAATTCCCGAAGTCCATCACCTAGCAGAGGAAAACTCCCTCCATGCTAGTATGAATCAAAGTCGAAGATATAATCTTCGTAGAAGGCCCGATAAATTCCATCCTGGTGATGTTGTCTTGAAGAGAATCACCCAACTCTCATCTGCCGCCGACAAGATAACTTCCAAGTTAAATCCTAAATATGAGGGTCCATATACTGTTATCTCTGTGTCTCCCGGAGGATCTTGCAAGTTGAAGGACTCACGGGGAAAAATCATTGGTCTCTGGCATCCTTCCAAACTAAAACTCTATCTCGATCATCCAGAGAGAACTTCTCCGCTGGAAGGGGGTGTGTAACGTTTAAAATTTCGCGCTCGAGCTTCCCTCTGGTGACGAGTGTTTGTCGATTGTTGCCCAGCTCACTTCTTTCTGCGTTGTCGTATCGTCTTCTCTCTTGTGAATTTGAAAATTTAAAGTATTTTATCATCTTTAAAATATATATGTGAATCACTACTCAAATTAAAAAATTATCGTTTGTCACGGTGAGTGAAAGAAAAAAAAATAACCAATTGTAAACATATATATATATTATTCATAATTTACTACTAATTTACTACTAATTTGTTCATTCTTTATTTTAGTTTTTTGTATAAGTATAAGTCTTTGAATTATATGTTGCCATCCCGGCCGAATCCTGGTCAATAAAATAAATTATTTAAATTCATCAAATTTTTTATTTTTATTTTCCTTCTTATTTACAATGGTATAAAAAATTCATAATTATCTTCAAAATGAAAATCTATCCTGAATTCAAATTTTATGATTCAGAATAATTTTCCTATATCCAAACCGAACCAAAAAAAACCGAAGAATGGGGTGTTGGGTAAAAGTAATCTATAATAATAAAAGCAAGTGTAATGTGTCTGTTTGTCTGTTTGTTTGTTGGACCGAGCTCTCCAGCAAAAACTATCGCACGCAGGGACCTGGAATTTTTTACACGGAAGCACAAAGTGGCTGGCCACCAGACCTCGAAGCCCGATTTTCGATTTTTTAATTAGAAAAATTTTAAAAAAATTATAAAGAGTAATTAATTAAAAATAGTTTAGTTACCATACTAGATCATAGAGGCGCTGGTGGCGATAATTTGGTGGTAATTTAAATTCTGAGCAATGTGCAGATAAAAATCTTTTTAAATATCTATTGATATTTACAATATCTCAATTAATCTTATTGGCCTTTTAAATTCAAAATAAATTCAAAGTATATTTTCATACTTATTATATTCTTAGAGTTTGTAAAGCTTATTCTTTAAATGATTTTTATATATTGCTACTAACATTTGATTTTATTTTATTATTTTAAAATTATTTAGTATTTATTTATCAACGTGGTTAGGACTGTAGGTATAATTTAACTATTATTGATTATTATTATATTATTAATTAAAAAATTATATAATATATGTACATATATTTAGATCAATTTATTTTATTTTATGAATAAAAAATATTTATTTTAATAATATTTTAGAATCAAATTACGAAATATATTTATTATATAAATTAATTTTTCGATTGTTCCTTTAAAATAACCCCTCTTAGAGGCTCGGAAGGGGAGGCAATATAAGGGAATTTTCTTTCACTTCAGGGGGGGGGGGCTGTCTTACCAGGAAAAACCCAAAGCGTCCACTCTGGGGTTTTAAACAGTTTTAAAGCAAATGTTAATTATAAGTTCATTTCTCAACGAGTTGTATCTTTAAATTATTTTTATTAATTTAATTTATTGTTGTAAATATACATTATTTTTATTTTTATTTTATTAATTTAATTTATTAATATATCTATATATATAAAAGGCAATGTCTGTCTGTCTGTCTGTCTGTCTCTTATAGACTCAAAAACTACCCGTCCGATTACGGTGAAACTTTCAGGGATTGTTGTGGGCATCCCAGGGAAGGTTTTAGTGTAGTTAAATCCAAAATTAATTTATCCAAAATTAATTTAATTAGTAATATTTTGGTAAAAGTCTGTAGTGTCACAAAACTATCGACAGATGGCGCTACATATAATCTTCCAAATTCAAATATTTTTAATTTTTTTTAAACTGTCAAAAATAACATACCCTAATAACAGTTGTAATAAAAATAGAAATATAAATCACAATGTAAGTAAAATATTGAATCGTTTTATTTATATTGTTTCAATTATTGTTTGAATATATATTAAATTTATATATAGATCTATTAAGTATAATAATTCCATTTACTTCAAATTTTTTTAATTTTTTATTTAAAAGTATATTCAGCATTGAAATTGCCATTAAATATGCAGGTAATCTGATCAGCTAGTATAAATTAAATAAATAATAAAAAAACGATTAAAATTGAACGTCCTCTTTTTCTTATTATTCTAAATAAAAACTTTTCAATATATATATATAGATATATAAATTGTTTTGTTATATTTGAAATATTTTTATATCATTCCTAAGCTTGATTAAATGCTTTCTATTGTATAGATTATTTTAAAAAAATTAACCAAATATTAATTAAGAAAAACGTGTTTTATTTATTTATTTTTCTTTTCTAATCCTTTGTTTCCACACCACAGAATATGAAAATATCCCTTATAATTATAAATTTTGTTTCAATAGAGAATAATTTTAATATTTTTTGTCTTAATTTATTTAAATTAATATTTGATATTAATGTGATAATTGTTACGTTAATTAAATTTATTTTTTACACGCTTTTATTGGCTCTTATTTTTATTTTTCGTTCATTATGTCTCTTAAATAAAAAGATAAATATTTTTTATTAGTGTTTTCGAAATCTGGTCCTCCGGCCCGGAAGACATTTTGAAAATTGTATTTTGGCTCGCGCTTAAAAGTATTTTCCCAACCCTGTATGGGAAAAAGAAAAGGGCTGTATTTAGGGTTTTCCCGGAAATTATTCGATCCATGCTTGGACTTCAACGAACATTTAAAAAAAAATTGGCAAAATAGAGTTATGGCCTTACCAACCCATTTTGCTATTCGTTTTTATGTAATAGAGTATTATATTATATTAAATTTCAATTTATATATTAGCTTAAAATAATTTTTCAAGAAGCAAAATATCCAGGTATTTGAAAAATCTATGAAACAATTTATTTTTAACTTGGTTCCTTGATCATTAACAATTGAATTTTGTTTACTTGTAGAAGAATGAAAAAAAGGAGAAAGCAACAAAAACGACTTTTTCAAAGTTTTGTGTTTACTTGAAAAGAAGAGACAATAATAATAAGAATAACAATACAACAAAAAGGATCTTGGCCAAAGATACTTCGGATGTGCTATTTTAGTTCAAGAAAAAAGATATTCAAGGGTTTTTTTTTTGGTTGTGACAAAATTTGGAATGAGAATTTATTGAAATTTTAAAATGTATTTAGAAAGTTCTAAAACATCTTATTTTTTAAATGATCTTAATATTTTTAATTATTATAATATATTATTATAAATTATTAATTTAAAAATCGAGAACAAAACATTCATGGGTTCTCTTTATTAAAAATATTCTTAATTATTTAAATTTTTACAAACTTGTATTAATTTATTAGACTAAAATTGTAAGAGAAACCATATAATATAATAAATATTATGTAGATATATTATATATATGCGGTAAAAGAGCTCATTCTATTGAAGAATATCAAAATTAAAATCTGTAAAACGATTATTTTGTCGGTGGTATTTAATGATGTTATACATCTAGAGCAAAGCTAGAGTTTTATAATTAAAAAGGTTGTGATTGGAGATACACGTGTCCCGAATAGATAAAGAAAGATTATATAGAGGACTCCCGGTGGGTAAATGAAGGATACCAGTCTAAAACTATTGAAAATAGGGATGAGAATAAAGTAAAATAAATAAATAAATAGAATAGAATAAACACATAATACTAAAATAGTAAAGTAATAATAATTTTTTAAATACACCCCCACATATATGAGCGCCATCTGCTGGATAAAAATACAATAAAAACACATCAATAGAAATATTTTTAGTTGATATCTTATTAATTTCAATAAATATTCTATAATTAATGAAATAAACTATTTTATTCAATTTCTGTTAAAAAATCTGAAAATTCATTTCAAAATATTTGTAGAATGGAATATGATTTCAGAAATTTGTATAAAGCAAAAATATTATGCTATTGTAGGATGTCCTTTGTTGGTATGTTGCTTGATATATATAGAGGAGCATGGTTTCAATATCTTAACGTGGTTTTTCTCTTAAGCCTCTCTTTCGTAGTATACATACGGGGTTCTTGTAACTCAATTTCTACGAGAAAGGTCCCCGGATCCCTGGCAGAAAGTGTCACGTTGCAATAACGTTAGCACCCATCAAATGTGGATTTGAAGTGAGCTCATTGAGCGATCGTTGGTTCACATGATGGGGAGTGACTGGTCAAAGCAAAGCATATGAGAGGATCTAATAAAAAAGTTAGATTACTTAACGGGGCCTATTATAAGAGAAAAACCCATTTTTTTGAATTATTTTTTCAAATTATCACAATGTACAATTAATTAAAAAATGATTATATAATATACTAAAATCAAAAATACATTTTCAGGTATCCCAAAAGCGATTTGGTAAATTTTAGAGGATGTGGGTTATTAGTGATTAGTTATATTGTGTATCTACCCAAATAGATTTAGAATACATTGGCAGTAGTATAACGACAATAAATCCAACTAATCAGGGCTGTCCTAAGATTTTCGGCGCCCGTGGGCTCCTAAAATTTTGCGCCCCTTTTCATAAGAAATTACACAGAATGGTTAGTAAAAATATATAAACCAATAAAAAATGGCGCCCCCAGAAGGCTTGCGCCCTAGGGCTATAGCCTAATTAGCCCTGTGGTTAGGGCGGCTCTGCAACTAATGTGTAAATAATTTATATACTTACATATATTTAATATTTACATATTTTTATTTTTTTAATTTTTATTGTTATCACACCATTATTATTATTATAAAAACTAACTTCATTTTTAAATTATAAATATATTGATAAATTTGCAAAAATAAATTAATATAAGCGGGAGTGTCCTCCCCTAGACTTTCCCGCATATAAATAGGTATAAAGAGTTGTGAATGAATATTTAGAATGTAATAAAGTGCTACTTCCGGTTAACTGATATTTTAAATGTAAAAAAAAACAGATATGGATATAATATAAATATTTTTAATTTTATTTTATTTATAATATATAAGGGCTGGCTGTGGCGTCATGAAGTGCTGGGTGACGTCATATAATTTTAAATTAAGAAAAAACTAATGAAGATGATTTTTCTCGAGGATAAAACCAATACAAAGTGCATAACACGTGGAGATATGCCTTCACGTGAAATTTGATATGAAAATAACCCTTCACTTCCTCTCTTCGATCGGCAATACTAGCACTTCCGGTTTCCGGATTTGCACCAAAAGTTGATCCATTCATCATACTGATGCATTAAGTAAATATACCAAATTTCATCAAAATCCGTTGAGCCGTTCAAGCTGTACACATCTCTACGGACACACAGCGAACGGACGGACAGACATCATGCTAAAAATACTTTTTTCTGTTAAGAAAATGCATGATTCGAGAAGATATGTACCTAAAAATATCCACAGGTGAAATTTGGTGTGAAAACAATACCTCCCTTACTATCGTCGGTCGGTAAAAAGGAAACGCTAATTGTATAGGTAAAATGTCACTTCCGGTAGTCAGATCATGATGAAATTTGGTATCTGAATTTTTTTCATATTTTTAAATCTATATACAAAATATGAAGCAAATATCTCGAAGCAAACTGGTACTTTACTTGAAAGGTAAACGCAACCATTGTAGGTAAAGTACCACTTCCGGTTAACCGATTTTGACGAAATTTTGATAGAAAACTACAAACTGTAAATAATATCGGTGTACCAAATTTCGAAGTCTTAGCTTGATTAGTTTTTGAGTAAATTTGCTTACAGACATTACATACATACATACATACATACATACATACATACATACATACATACACACACACAGACAGACATAATTCCAAAAATGGTATTTTCCGACTCAGGGAGGTCTAAAACGTCAAGATCTATCAAAATCTCGAAGTCGAAATTTTTGACGATTCCAATACTTCCCTTATACGAACTATGCGGGAAAGTAAAAATAATTTTGGATTTCATGTGCTTTGTAAAGATATAATCCACTTAAATATATAATGTTCAATAACTTTCTAAAACTTTCTCTTTCATCTCAATTTATAGATTTATATATATATATATATATATCATTTGTTCTTATTTCTTATTTCCAAATAAATGAATTGAATTTCTAAAATAAAAGACACAAAGCAAACTTAATAATAAATAAAAGCATCGAGAAGTTACCCGAGAGGATTTGAAGAGGTCATTAATTATTCCATGAAAAGTGAAAAAGGAAGGAAAGAAAAACAAGATTCAAGACGTACAAGTGAAGACCCTTGTATTTTGTTTAATTGTATCTCATTAAGAAAAACCCTTGAACGGATTACAACTCTTGTTTTTTTTTAAAAGTTCCATCATTATTTGGCAATAAAATTTCAAAATTTTTCGATCTCTTGGCAATCTTAATTTTTTTAAAAATATTATTGAATATATTGTTAAATATTTAGATTTGTAATTCTATGACTAATATTTATACTAATCCAAAGATAAAATTTTAATTCATTTATATACCTATATAATTTATGAAAGTTATCTTTGGGTAATATTGTGAGATTTGGGTCTCGAAGTTTTGACAATAATACTAACAGTAAAACTCGTCAGGTTCGTGTTTACAGAGACTAGGACTCTGAATTCAGCATTGCGTCAGTTACACTCTTCAATACTTATAATATTTACCAACTAATATTTTTAATGAATAAAAATCGATTTTAATTTAAATATTTAATTATTTAAATTGAATAAAAAAGTTATTTGATGAACAAACTGCTATATATAGAATTGCAGCTTGATTGATTCGCTGAAAGTACCGGAATTAATTTTTTAAAACTGAAAATCACGCGCCAGCACGTGACGTGGTGCCATCAACAAAAAGCCAAACACGTGCTGGTTTAATAAATATTATTTCTTAATTTTAATTTATAATTAATTAAATTTTTAATTTAAATATAATATATGTTATTTAACCCAATTCAAATTGCGAGATAGTCGAGTGGAGACACTCCAGATTTTTTTCTCTAATGTTGATGAAACCGGTAGTTAAAAATTCGATTTCGATTAGATAAGTCTTTCATTTGTTAGAGGTATTTAATAAATAGAAAAAATTAAAATTATTTTTATCAACAAATATGTTAAATAATACTAACTTGTATTACAAATAGTTAAAAAATCATTTTGTACTAATTAAAAATAAAGTGTAATTGAATTTATTGATATAAAAATATTAAGTGAAAATACTTGTTTAGCTATATTTTAATTAATTTTGATTACAAAAAAAAAAATTGTATTTAAATGTTATTAAACAAGCATGTAAATAATTTTTTTTCTTTTTTTTTATTGTTTTTGGAATATCCATTTAAGTTAAACACACATTATCTAAAACATTAATATTGTTTATAGGTTAACTTTACAATTTAGTAACCCTATATCTGAAATAGAATATTTGTTTTTATCTTTTAAAATTGTAATATGTTTTATTTAAAATTTAATAGAATTCTTTAAGTGATCTTTTTACATCTTCTTTGATCTATTCAATAAAGATATTGTTGAAATTGAAAGACATTGAAAGAGATATATATTTTCAAGAAGTGGATCACTTAATATTTTTTTTTTTCTCTATTCTCATTTCTTTTCGTATTTTTATTTTAACTAGAAGAATCAAATGTCTTTGAAAAGAGAGACAATATCACCTAAAGAGAATTAGTTTAAATAATCCATATATATATATATAATTCTGATTTTAGTGGGATCTCCAATATCAAACGAAAAATTTCAAAGGGAGAACCAACATGAAACAAAATCCTGGAATTCGATTCTCAGCAAGAATAATTCTTTCTTGAATAAGATATATATATATATATTATAAAAGAAAACAAAATTATTTACTAGATAAAAGGATCTAAAATTAAAATTTACCAAAAATAGGACAACTCTTACGTTTATAAATACTACATAGATGTTTCCCGGCACCACATTTGAATTTGTAACCAGTAACTGAATAAAACATCCACTAACAGATTGACAGACAAGACTGAATAAATAAACATAATACTTCTTATATGTTTTCTTATCAAAGAAAATTGCTGTATACATTTTAAATTATAAATAAATAAATAAATAATAAAATTAAAAAAAAAAACAGAATTATTAAATGACAATAGTTTCCAAAAGTCTAGTGGTTCTCATTTGAACAAACTAATAAAAATATTCAGGGGAAATTCTAATTATGTTTATAGGATATATTTAATTTAATATTTTTGAATAATTAGTTTTCCTACTATCAAAAAATTTAAAATCTTAAAATTATAAAATTTGATTAAATTTTACATTCATTAAAACCAATAATATTGATTGTTCTGTGAATGCAGATTCTTAAAAATCTGGAGTGTCTCCATTCGACTATCTCGCAATTTGAATTGGATTAATTAACACATATATTATATTTAAATTAAAAATATAATTAATAATAAATTATAAATTAAAATTAATAAATAGTATTTATTTGTTTCTTTGTTGACACTATGTCACGTGCTGGAGCGTGAATTGCAGTGTTAAAAAATTAATTCTGGTACTTTCAGCGATTCAATCAAGCTGAAATTCTATATATGGCAGTTTTATACAATTTTTAATCATGTGAAAAACTATCTTACATATATCTTTATCTTTACGGTCACTTTAGAGGAAAAAAATTGAAAATCTGGTAGGTAATGACCCACTTCGGATGAGGTACATTTCTCAAAAGTTGATAGATAACTACGAATTTTGAATAATTCCCGTGTACTTAATTTCATTATTCTACCGTTTTTGCGTAATCTTGTCTACATATACACAAACACACAGACATTTTTCTCAACCTTAGTGAAAATGATTCAGGAACCTTCAAAACCTATAAAAACATCGACATCGAAAATTTTCGTGATCGCAATACTATTTCTGGCGAGATATTAAAAAGGATATTTTTGAAGAAATGAATCAAGAAGGAATGAAAACTATAAGAATAATTTAAAAAAATATTAATTGGTATTTTTCTTCTCTCTTTAAGTTAGTGAATATTATATTTCTTAATTTATAAGGTGTCAAACAGAACAGGTGCATTTCCGTTTTATTATCATTAATGTATTCTATCCATTAAGCTTCATCAAATACATTTTATGTTTTATGTTCCCTGCCTCTGACAATCTTAATAAGACAATAATGAAATCAATAATGCAAATCAGATTTCTAAAATTTTATTTATTATGTAGTATAAATAAGTTCCGTAATCTACTACCGAGGGAAAAATAATCCCCTAAAAGTACATAAATTTTCTTTGCGTGGAATATTAAACCATTATAAAAATGCACTCAATATAAATTCCCTACTTCCAATAAATAAATAAGAGAACCTTCACAACCAGCTGCGCAGTTCAAATTTTATGAATTTTAGCTATAAATTCTCACACAAGTATGGAATAGCATGTTAAGTTAAATATTTTATAAAATTTATTAAATGTAAATGGTGGTTTTATTTAAACTAACTGACTGTTGATATATTTATTAAAATTTTGATCACTTTTTTAAATGATAATGATTCTTTTACTAAAATTTTTTGTTAAAATGTTATAAATTTTCTCGCTATTAGGACATTTGAATTTTTTTAACCTATCTTCTTCTTCTTCTTCTTAAGGTGTCATCTCCCTTCGCAGTTTGGCCATCATCAAGACTAGGATAGCCTTAGAAGCTGCTCATCCATGATGATTTTTCTAGGGAATGTTAATGCGGTGATTCGCATGGCCTTCGCATGTATAGAACAAGGAACTGAAAGTTCCTGGAGCCGGAGGCAGCTGATGTTAAATTGAATTTATTAGAAAAAATTGTTCTTAGGTGGAATCGAACACACTCTCGACCAAGATGCCTCCTTTTTTATCTATGAGAGAGTATAAATAGTAGTACATAGTTTTTATTAAAACAAAATTGTGGACATCAATTTTGAAAATACCTTGCATAAAAGGAAAACAAAAAATTTAATTTTATTATAAAAAATCGTATTCATCGGAATATTTTATAGATTAGCTTGATTCTTAAAGCATTTATCAATAACACAAATAACCTTTGTTTACAGATTGTTTACTTTCAATCAAAATTGCTGACACAAATGGTTGTTGAATTGTTCGTAAATTTAATATATTCGAAATCAGATCCAACCACAAATCCTAAACAATCCAATCACTAGGGCATAAATCATCCCTTAAACCCTTCTCCTTCATCCTGTATGGATGAATTATTTGAAAAATGATTGTCAAAACAGGTAGGGTTTAAGCCTTTTCTCTTTTTTTTTTGACTAATCAAAATTACAGTTGTTCTATTTAAGGTATGATATATGAAATTTTTAATAATTTTTCATATATATTAAATGATATATAATTTTGAATTTTTTCTAAATGAAAATTATAATAATCTATTGAGATATATTAATAAATCGAAATGTACTCAATTAATTAGAAATTTGATGAAAAAATTACTTTGTTATTTGTAATCATTAAACTCAAAAGAAAACAAATGAAAATATAAAATTATCATTGTCGAGTATCTAATACAAACTATAAGGTTTATCGTGATCAAATGTTCACCTGAGAACTTCTTTACTGTTATCTGAAACTCGACCAGGAAAGGGAACGTATTAAATTGAGGATACTAATTGGAATTTATAAGATAGGATTTAGAATTAATGTAGTAGTTGTTTGTAACTTTGTTTGGGATTCTAAGACTATATCAGATTGAGGTTAATTATCGTTAATTATGTACATATAAAAATCTTTAATATTTTTTTCTTTTCAAAATATATAATTTTATAATATATTGAAAATAATTTTTACCGACCGACGATAGTAAGGGAGGTATTGTTTTCACACCAAATTTCACAAGTGGAGATTTTTACATATCTCCACGAATCATGCATTTTCTTAACAGAAAAAAGTATTTTTAGCATCATGTCTGTCCATCTGTCCGTGGTGTATATGCGGAAATCGGAAGTGGTAGTATTACCGACCAACGATAGTAAGGGAAGGGTTAATTTCACACCAAAGTTCAAATGAGGAGATTTTTTATATATCTCCACGAATCATGCCATTTGTTAACAGAAAAGAGTATTTTTAGCATAATGTCTGTTCGCCTGTCATTAACTATTGGCCTTGACATTGTCGCTTCGAACTTTACCAAATTCATAAAAATTTAAAAATACCATATTTAAATTGAAGATATATATAAAAATCTGGAGTGTCTCCATTCGACTATTTTGAATTGTATTAAACATATATTATATTTAAATTAAATTTAATTAATCAAAAATTAAAATTAATAAATAATATTTATTAAACAGGCGCGTGTTTGGCTCTTTGTTGATGGCACCACGTCACGTGGTGGCGCGTGATTTGCAATGTTAAAAAATTAATTCCGGTAAATTCAGCGATACACTGAAGCTGAAATTCTATATATGATATAACAGTTTTATACAATTTTTAATCATGTGAAACATATATTTATATTTTTATGGTCAGTTTAGAGGAAAAAAAATCAAAACGTTGTAGGTAATGACCCTCTCCTGATTGAGCTACATTTCTTAAAAGTTGATAAAAAACTACGAATTTTGAATGATGCCCGTGTAACAAATTTCATGATTCTTGCTCAAATATTTTTTGCCTAATCTTGTCTACATACACATACACACACACACACACATATATATATATATATATTTCTCATCCTTAGTGAAAATGACACAGGGACCTTAAAAACGTATAAAAACATCAAAATCTCTCTCTGGCGAGATAGTAAAAATAAATGTATAAGTAGTTAATATGAAAGAGATTAGCTTCTTAAAGTCAATAAAATAAAAAAATTAATAAACAATGAATTTTAATTGATTTTTAATTAGTTTGGAATATTATTTTCACTAAACGTCGAAATGTTAGCATATCGGTTAATTAATTTTATTGTTATTTACATTTCTTTAAATTGAATTTTTACCATTCATTTATTTGTGTCACCCTCAGTCTAAAATTAAAACACAGCAGATATAATTAATCAACTAATTAATATTCTATTATATCGAATATAAATTTATTCCAAGAGTTTACTAAGAAATCAAAATCAAAGAAATTTCTCTCTACCAAGAGAATATTCAATACGTTTTTGATTAGCTCTTACAAATACATAGTCCCACAAACTTTTCTCAAAAGTCCTCTAATTTAAACAACCAACTTCTTGGCAGTTATTGTCTTTTCACTTCCAAAGACTGTCTAAGAAGACTTAGTATGTTGTATGTTGTGAGAAAATATTTTCAACCATCATATATAGTCATGTTGTATTCCCAACTCCATCATGGAATATCGCTTTGGAGATATTTCATGATATTCCAATTCGAAACTTGGATGTAAGTCACTTGAAATCAAATTAGCTGTTCTTTGATGGGTTCCTTTGCCTTCTCAAAAGAAAAGAAAAAAAAATCTACTTTCATAACTTATCAAGAAAATGTTAATAAAGCATTTTTTGGCATTATTATGAGTATATATAATTTTATTATTATTATTATTTTAAACTCAATCGGGTCATTTCTTATAATTCGTTCAACTTTATTAAAAATTAAAAGACTAGAAGTTTGTTTAATGATAAAATAAAAACTTAAGTTTGACTTGTGAAAAATTCTCTCAAGACTTTCTATCTCTTTTATTCTTCTTTAATTCGAATTCATGAAAGAATTAAAATTTCAATTTGTATAATTTTAGACGATTTCCTTATAGAAGAGTTATTACTTTTCTTTTTTTTTTTTTTGTCCTTTAATTTAAGAACTCTCCATATTCTCTCTTGCCGTTTAATGGAGGATTAAACGTGCACATAAATCTTTTGTCTGTTTTACTCACACAAAACCCAAAGAAATTAATTATATTCCAAAAACTAATGTTCTATATATATATTTGTATATAAAATAATTAATTAAGCAAAAGTCTACTCTCTGGAGGGAGATTTTATAGACAATACCTTTCTTGTCTCATCTGTATTTTATTTTTAGCAAGAAAGCTCCTATGAAATTGAATCCAGATTCAAAGCTAGACGAATACTAATTCGCTCTAAAGTTACAATTGGAGGGTGAAACTTTCATCTTTCTTCTAAGGAGCCTTCTAAAATATCTTGAGATTGATACACTGTTCGTTGAAATTCGTTAAATCTAATGACACGTCGACAAGATGGGACAAGAAATCACGTTTTTCATTCTCATTCACTTCTAACGAAAATCCAGATTATTTTGTAATAAAAAAAAATTGAAAAATATTAAAAAATATAAATAATTCCAACTTTTTAAATAATTATTTTTGTTTTACAATTTAAGCTTAAATAGTATTTCCAACATTGATACATATCGGTCTAATTTTTTTCGAGAATTATATACAGAGTCGTATTAAAGGGGGCACAGGAAGCATTATTTTAATGGACACCAAATCTTTTATGCGAGACGGAAAGTTAAAAAAAAATATAAATAAGTTAAATAATTTTAATATGCATTAAAATAAAATATGAATAAATAAGTTGTTTGTTGTTTTATTTATCTAAAAAATTATATAATTCTGAACCAAATAAATAAATAGTTCAGCGGTTCCTTGATTATTTTTACTATATGTATATAATATAAACCAGAAACAAATTAAAACCTAAACAAATAATAATAACAAACATATTTATTTTTAATTTTCAAATACACGAATTGCCGTTAAATATTCAGTCTTGAAAATGCCCGAAATTTTGTTTTAGTGAGAAATTTAAGCAAATCTATTAAAAATTGGGAAGATGAGGGAGGCGCTTATTCTGTTTTTCTTCCCGAGTGCAGTTTTATCTTAAATCGGCCCTGGTTATATTTACATTTACATTGATCCAAATATTTATAAGTTATATACTTTAGTAGTTTTTGTATGCTCATAGAAATTCCAATTCGATACTATACCTATACCCTTTCATTAATTGATTACAATTCAGAGTTTGTTATAAGCTGTTTTTTAATCCTTATTTCTGATTATATATAAGCTGTTAGTTAAAATCAAAAGTCTTTTTTTATATCAAATTTCCCCTTTTTTTCTTTCTTAAAAGGGATTAAAAATTAGTTTTCTTTAATTCTATGACAAATGAATACTAGTGAAATTATTTGAATATTTACAAATGATAGATGAGTTTATTTATAATGATAAATAAGATTAAATCTCCTTCATTTGCATATTCATCCCTTAACTCCTCCTATTCATCACTAAACCCCCTCATCAGACCGAAACTTTGGCATATTATAGAACATTCAGCTCTTTTATCTTTCTGTGGCTTCTTATGAATAGATTTTCCATACGAGTTTTGTTATTTTATGGTAATTCTCAGACTTGATATGAATTTCCAACTATAGATGCCATTTCATCTATATCTCTAAGTACGATTACACCCGCATTGGATTTTCCTTTAAGTCGGTCTTTATTTTTAATGATATATTTCATGTCAGTATTTCTATATCTTTCTCCCCTATTCACCTATACTAAATACACTATGATCATTTGCTAATTCAGTAGATTTGTTATAAATATCTTTAAGATCCAATTCCAGTTAAGTTATCTCAATAGAACATTGCCTCCTTCCCAAATCCCTCATATTGTAGTTGATGACCTCAATGTTTATAATTAATGATATAATTTCAAATACAAATTATGATCATTCTGTTTAGGACATCAATTGATTCAACATCTTCCATTATTATTTTTTATTAACTTGCATATGATAATAAAAAAGAAGGAAAAAAAATTTAACTGATCTCTCAAGTTTTCTAAGATGGTCTCATTTTTCAACAGGAAACCATTCTTTTAAATTGATCTCTTGGTTGTGATTCTGTAAAAAGCAATCAGAAACGTTCATTCAATGGGTTTTGAAATCCCCGGGGAATTTTCGGTTATTGCTTCTGACCGCATCGTGAATCTCGTTTCAAGAGGGAAAGAGGATGAGATTCAGGTACTTTTTATATATTCCTATTTCTACGCTATATCTATTAGCTCTTTATTTCTATAGACTTTCATTAAATTCTTTACAAAGGAAAATAAAAATGTAGAGAGAGATATATATGGCTGGGTTATTTATCGAATGGAATTGCATATTATCTTAAATGAAACTGCAATCAGAAAAAATAATGATTAAAAATTGAAGTAGAAATTGAAATTTTTTTTTCATTCTATAGTTCTGTAAAATTTGAATAAAAATGAATATGAATAATTTGGAATACCTATAGATAATTGCTTTCTTTTGTACTATCCAAATTTTTTAAATAATTAAACATTCTAATTAAAAAAAAGTTTAATGTAGACATGAAATCTCCAGTCAAAAACTATTATTTTTGCTTTTTTAAGTTAAAATCTATATTATGAATAAATTGGAAAATGTTTTTTTTCATTTAAATTCTTACCGATTTCCAATAGGATGTATGAAGTTATGAATTTTTACAAAGTTCTATTAAGTATATATTATAGATGATTTTAGATAACAAAATTGTTTAATCTAAAATTATTCGTATTGTGAGTTGATCTTAAGATTATGAATTAACTAAATTTAAATATTTGTTTATATATACATAGGTATTGAAAATTTTTTTGAAATAATAAAATGTCGGAACACGGTCGCCAAAATTTATCGATCACAGTATGTGTTTCGAATCTCGTATGGCACTTAAAATTGAAAAAAAATGGTGGAAGTCGATATATACTTTTCGAATCGACTAAAAATAATGTTTATTTAAATACAAGTTGAGCATATTTTTTCCACATATACACTATTAAATTAAATTAACTATATATTTTTCACCTGGAATTAAATATTTATCTGAAATCGTTTCGCTTTGTTTTTTTTTTCTTTTTTAAAAAGAAAGGAAAATATTTAGTCGACAATAAAAAAAGGAGGAAAAAAATTTGAATGGAATTAAATTGCGGTTTAGAGAATATCATTTACAGGAAATAATTCCAAAAAGGATTCATCCAAAGCGAATTCAATGGAATTTAAGGAATGTAAGTAAACAAATTCAATGCATTCAAATCAAATATTCATCTTTTTTTTTGATCTATTTTATCAGGTAAACATTTTAAAGAATAAAAATTGAGAAATTATTTTTATTTTATTATTAATATAATAAAAAAATGAATTGAAAAATATTTAAATAAAATATTAAAAATAATTTCAATCTGATTAAAAACTGACATGAAAAGAAAATCTTCCGAATGATGATTAATTTATTTTATTGCTAGGGTTTGCAGTACTAACTTTTAACCCAAAGTATTATTAACTTCTGGGTTCATTTATGATTCTATTCTATCTATCTTATCTATCTCATTGGCTCTACTGAACTCAAAAGATCCTCCAAACGTCCCTTTCCTAATTTACCTTCAAACTTCCTTCTAATTCATAGACCTTTCGTGTTCTTGGTCCATGTGCCACTTGTATACTTATTGGTTTCTTCTTCTCACTATTATATCCTGACTCCTCGTTGATTTTATGATTTTAACTGTTTAGAAATGTAACAATTTTACATTTTCTCGTTTTTCAATCCCCTCTATTCGTGTCTATTTTATTATTTCTCATGGCCGTAAATCCTACAAAGAATCTTATTTGAGTTATTCTGAAATTATTTCATTCCCTAAAGCCTATAGACCACGTCTCACATCGGTAAAAAAAAAATAATTTTATTTTAAACATCTTATTTAATTATTTTTATTAACTTGATTATTTATTTCAATTATTGTTTACAAAAAAGTCATTTTCAAAATTTTTATTAATTTTAAATTATAATTTTCTTTATTTAAATATTAAAATTTTGAATTAAATTAATATATAATACGAGGGTGGGTTGAAAAGTTTCCGGTTTGACCAAGATGTTTTTAATTTTTTTTTTTTTGCTAGCTTTTTTTTTTGTCAGGCCGGAAACTTTTCACCCCACCCTCGTATAATACTTTGGAATGATTATTATAAACTTCGGAATTGAACTATTCCTTTTAAAAATATAGATATGTATTAGAATAAATAGTGTAAATATTTGTGATAAAGGTAAATTTGGGATTATAAATGAATAAAGTAATATTTTTAAAGAAACAAAATTAATTTTAATTATTATGCAAACAAATTTAAGTATTGTATATTAATTCCTCACCTAATGATAGATAATTTTTTAATGAACAATCGTTTCTTTTTATTTTTAGTAATACTGTTAGTAGCGGTTTTGAAATCTAAAATATTTTTTTTTATACAGAAGCTAAAGTTTCTATTATATATTTTTGAATGTTTGAGTTTATTATACCATATTCCAGTTTTTATTACAGTTAGGAAATGTTTATAAGGCTGAAAATCATTAAAGTGCTGAAATGTTCGTAATTAGACTTCTTTAATTATAATTGAGATTAATAAGTGAACCAACGAGTAATAAGAAAAAAATAAGAGACCGAATTTTTTAAAATTAATTTAGAATTATTAGACATTAAAGATAATAATAATTTTTGTACCAATACGTTACTATACTTTATAAATTAATATTTAAATTCTTATGTTAATTTTTTTTTTCAATAAAATTAATTTAGAGTTTTAAAATTTTTAAAATAAATTACTTAAAATGAAATTATTTAATTGATATAAAATAATTGTAATGTTTTAATTAGAGATGGAGAGAAAGAGAGGTGGTAGAGAGGGAAAGGGAGAAGGAAGGGGGGGGGGGGTTTCATAGCCATTGCGTGTCTGTTAATGTACCTATCGATTGCTGACACGTGGGTTTTTTGCCATCTCTATCTCAAGCCCTTTGAATTCGCCCTTACCACCCTTATTTATCAAATTATATCCCTTCCCAAAAGGACATCGACAGGCAATACACTAATGCACTAATAACAAAGGTGAAATGGACATCTGCTGGCACCCTCAGTGCTGGGTCGTCTTGATAATCCAATGGCGAGGCAACCATTATTTACCATTGCCGAGAAGACAGTATCTATATTTCCGAGCCCGGCTATTATTTAATCCCGGAGTTGTTTAATTGAACATTTGCATACACATCTGTACAGAATATTCCTATCCTTTTTATTTTCTCTCTCTATTTCTCTTTCTCTCTAGGGATTTATTGAAAATTTGATTCGATTTTTTGTTTTTTGTTATCATTTAGAAGTTTTTTTTATAACATTTATTTAAATTAAATTAGTTAAAATTATATATCTATCTATGTCTTTCTGATCTTGAAAGTTGTCCACAATTTTTATGAATTTTTTTTTTGTTTAAAAATCGACTTGTTTTTATCTCATTTATAGAAAAAATCATTTTATGTAATTAGTTTTTACTTTCCCGCATACTTCGTATAAGTATTGGAATCGTCAAAAATTTCGACTTCGAGATTTCGATAGATCTTGACGTTTTAGGCCTCCTTGAGTCGGAAAATACCATTTTTCGAATTATGTCTGTGTGTGTGTATGTATGTAATGTATGGCAGTGAGCAAATTTACTCAGAAACTAATCAAGCTAGGACTTCGAAATTTGGTACACCGATATTATTCACAGTTTGTAGATTTCTATCAAAATATCGTCAAAATCAGTTAATCGGAAGTGGTACTTTACCTACACTGGTTGCGTTTACCTTTCAAGTAAAGTACCAGTTTGCTTCGAGATATTTGCTTCATATGTATATAGATTTAAAAATATGAAAAAAATTCAGATACCAAATTTCCTTATGATCTGACTACCGGAAGTGACATTTTACCTATACAAGTAGCGTTAGGTGTAAATTATAAATATATATAATAGTGTTAAACCCTTTTACTTTATAATTTAAATTAATTAGTTTGTTTATTTTTATTGTTGTTAAAACATAATAATAATAACCTAATTACCTATTTATATGCGGGAAAGTCTAGGGGAGGACACTCACGATTTTTTAAATCAAAGTAATGAATAACCTATGTCAATAGATTTTATAATATGATATATGTTATAACAACAATTTATTTCTTTAATTGATTTTCATTTAAAATGATAAAGAATATTCCATTTCTACTAATATATTCAATAAATATGATTTAATAATTTCATTAAATTAATTAAAATTAAAACTTTTGTATAAATAAATAAATTTAAATGTTTTTGATTATTAGAAATTAAAATAAAAATTATTTTATATATTATTTTATATATATAGTCCATTAATTGATAAAATTAATATTCAAATTTTTGTATTTTTTGTTCAATGTATGAGCAGGTTTTGCTGCCCAGATAAACAACTTGAATTTTTTTTTTAATATATAATTTGATTGATAATCTAAAGAACACCAAATTATTTTAAATATTAATTATAAATGACATGCAATTTAATTATTCTTAATCTCATTGATAATCCACCAAAATTAGTTTGATTTCGCTTATCGATTCAAGGAGTATATTTTTATGGGATAAGTGTATATATATATGATAATATATTCATAGATCTTTTTTATAATTTGAAGACGCCACTCGGAGTGGGAGTAAACACGCTTGACTCTTAACCATGTCGTCCAGGTTTCAAGTCCCAGGCCTGCTCACGGAAAACTCTCTAGCTGAGGTCTATGGGAACGAGGTGCATCCAAGGTGATCAAAATTGGAAATCCTCTTAAAATAAAAAGTAACACCTCTGATCAAGAAAAGGGATATAGAGGATCCGTTGTACTGATCATAGAACACCCTACCTTAAGCGACTACTAACTTGATAGAATGTACAAAAATCCGTTTTTTATAATTAATTGATAATATAGAGGCTAAAATTATAATTTTGTATTTATTTTGAAAATTCAATAAAATTAATATCTAATTATTTCAACTATTATTATTATTTCAACTTCCAAAACCAAAAATTATTATCTTTATTTTTTATAGACAAATCAAATTGTAATATAAATCGTACTTTTTAATAAGTTTTTGTTTTAAAAGACTAAAAATTATAATCAAAAATTGTATTCATTTTGTCATTTATTAATTGTATAATCCAAGTCTTATTTATAAAATTTATATTTAATATGTAAATGTATGAAATGTTCATTTATTAGATGTGTATGTATATAACTTAAATAATTAAATAGACTTTAAATAATTCTAGTAATCCTTTATGAAAATAGATTTAAGTTTAATAATATTGATTATATATAGTTAGCAATGTTAATTAAATTGTTTCACTTAAATTGCGGATTTATTTACATATAATAATTTTTATTTTTATTTTTGTGTAATATTTATATATATATATATTTAATATTTAATATTATAAAATATAGTTAAGAAAATAAACGTGTTAAAATAGAAATAAATAAATATATATTTGACATCCATTTGTGGTTTTGTGTCTGAATAAGGTTCGACAGCTCAGAATCGAAATCCCTCACCTTATTCTTTTTTGTTGTGGATCCAGGAGATCCTTTGGGGAAACTCTAAGGTGTTTGGGTCGTCGATATAAACTTTACCTCTCAAAGACTTTGAACTAAACCGGGAAAGAAAAAAAAAAGACAGGGATTATAAGACCAATGAATGAGTTATACGATGGAAGAAAGAGTTTGAGAAGGGAGAGAGACAGAAATGGTTGACTGGCATTAAAGCAAAATCAAATAGCAGCCTTCAATCGCAAAATATGTTCATTAAATAAAACAAATACAAAGTAAAAATGAAATTCTTCAACCAGGAACTTTTTAAATTTATAAAAGGATTGGTTGCTTATTTTTAGTCTCTTTTTCTCTTTTTCTACATATATATTTATAAATTTATATAAAAAAAGATATTTAAATAAACATTTATATATATAATATAAAAAAGAGGTTATATATAAATAATCAATTTTTTTAATTAGTTTATATATATATATTGTATATGTACCGAACTGATATTGAATGTAATCTTATGTCAAAATAATAACTATAAATTTTTTGAGTTTTGGGAACATCCAGAAGTCAGATGGAGCGAAATCAGGTGTATATGGAGGCAGAATACAGACGAGACTCAAATAATAGATCAAATAGATCGTCTCGTTTTCTTGCTATCTATAAGACCTCTAAAATCATTTTGAAACAAAATTCAATGTTTTTTTTCAAAAAATAAAGAATAAGCTTTGTACATAAACAAGCGTAACTCATTAACAGTTAGATACCTTAATCAGAAATAGGTTGTGCCGATATAAGAAATAAATTATTCATTTCGAGAAACCTATTAGTTTTACAATTAAAAATCATCTCACCTTTTGATCAGAGTAGTATTTCTTCGGGTTAGTAATTTTGACATTGATTTTCATTATATTAATTAGATGAATTTGCATAATACAGGAAAATTTAAATAAATTAAAGTTGAACTATTCCCAGTAAATTTAATTATTATATTCTAACACCAATGGTATTTATTTTATTAGAACTTATCTTCTCATTGGTCTTTTGAACAATCCCTGGGTGGCCACCTCTTCAATGACTTTAAGTCAATTAATGCCTTTAATGAACATAAATTTGAGAGTGGTTATTAAGTCTTGTCTCTATTTTGTGGCAAATATCTTCACCGTCTCTTAGCTACCCCTTCCCTTTGCTTTTCTTAGCTCTCTTGTGTAAACATTTACACGAGAGCTGACAATATTGGCTTTAAAAGCAAAATGAAATTGCCAAGCGTCGATATACTGGTATTTATTATATTATAGCTTTATATATATATATATATATATATATATATATATTTAAATATAGGCGAAAAAAACTCTCTGTCAACCAACCAGCCATTTCATCGTTGCATGAATAAGAAATGAGTCCATTGACGAGAAGAGATGCGTGAATTCGATATAAAAAAAGGTACCATTCATATAGAGATATTAAATTAACTCTTTCTTGTATATTTTTTGCCCTCTGTATAATTTTGAATAAAATTTTATTTAAATTGCTCATTCATGTTGAAATCATAAAAATATACTTTACGGTAAAAAGTTCGTGATAAATTATCAGATGACTAGCAAATATCTAGTATAGTATGCAATATGGTAGGGATAGACATTTTGATAACGTTAAGGGAAATTATTTCTTCATCCTGCTGAATCAACCTTTCCTCTATTTACATAGTTAATTAAAATCATAAAACAGTATTATTATAACATTATTTTTTTTATTTAGTAACTTTATAATCATCAATAAAAATGTAGTATTTTTTCTGGTTAGAAAATCAAATCTATTTATTCTTAATTACTATCTCGCCAGAGATAGTATTGCGATCACGAAAATTTTCGATGTTGAGATTTTGATGTTTTTATACGTTTTAAAGGTTCCTGAATCAATTTCACTAAGGTTGAGAAAAATGTCTGTGTGTGTGTGTGTGTGTGTGTGTGTGTGTGTGTGTGATTACGCAAAAACGGTTTGAGCTAGAATGATGCAATTTGGTACATGAGCATTATTCAAAATTCATAGTTTTCTATCAACTTTTGAGAAATGTAGCTCAACCGGAAGAGGGTCATTACCTACAACGTTTTGATTTTTTTTCCTCTAAAGTGACCGTAAAAATAAAGATATATGTTTGATAATTTTTCGCATGATTAATAATTGTATAAAACTGCTATATATAGAATTTCAGCTTGATTGAATCGCTGAAAGTACCAGAATTAATTTTTTAACACTGCAAATCTCACGCGCCAACACGTGCCATGGTGCCATCAATAAAAAACCAAACATGCGCTGGTTTAATATTTATTATTTATAATTTATAATTAATTAAATTTAATTTAAATATAATATATTATGTTATTTAATCCAATTCAAATTGCGAGATAGTCGAGTGGAGACACTCCAGATTATTTTTTTACTGATTTTATTTTAAATTCTCCCAGACACTTTGTGGTTCATTAGTTATATAATAGATTTATCGCGTTAAACCATTTTTTTTCGGCTCTGAAGAATCTCCGATGCTCTGGCCTATGACTTTGGTACGAGCTGGACCACGTTTATTAGTGTTAGTGAGAGATTCATCAGAGTTTTGAAACACTGTAAGTCAAACATTTCCCATCAATTCAACTCAAAATAGCAACAATGATAGTTGTTCACACAGATTAAGACCCAAAAACCCAAAATTATCTACTCAAAATATTCTTGAAAATGGCGCACAAATGGAGACTGAAACATGGAAATTCAAATCTCACAAAATTATGTAAAAACAGACTAGAATTAACTTTTCATAATCATAACTTTTACTGAAACCTAAACGAATATTCAATATATATATAAACCTCTGACTTTTGTACGTCCTACGCAAGGACAACGCCTATCAAGTCGGTTATATCAACTAGGAGTCCTATGATCAGTAGAACGAGTCTTATCAACCTTTACCTTGATTTTCTTGATCGGAGGCGCTACTTTTTATCAAGTAGCTTCCCAATGCTGAGTTGAATATAAATATTTAGTTAGAAAGATTTATTTATCTTTATTTCTTTATTATCAGATATCTTGACTATAAATTCTAAGATGTAATATTAAATTGTTTAACTTTATTCTTTGATCTTTAAAAAAATAATGATATTATTTGAAATTTCTTAATTTTAAATGAATTTAAAGAAGTAGGTACTCAAGATCTTATTTAAATTACACAACGCTTTAGCGATTATTTGTTTTCCTAGTTATCTTTCAATTTATTTATTACTTCATTTAAGGGAATGATTCGAATAACAACTGAAGAGAAATTAGAATTGAAATTAAATGGAAGATTCACTCAATCATTCGTTCATTTTTAAACAGCTTAAATAATAACCCCCTACCCCCTCCAATCTCATTTCTCCCACTTTGTCTGGAGGGGAATTAAAAGAAAATGGAATCTCATTTCAAGTGTAAGTGGATTTTCGGAAAATATAGAGAGAAAAGAGAAAATAAGGGGTAGCAAAGTAAAGTGGAGAAAGAATAAGAAAAGGATGAAATGACACTAAGGAGGATTACTCTTCTGCTTAGGATAAACAACTCAACACAAAAGAAAGAATTGGAAACCAACTTGCTGATTAAACATTATATTACGTATTATATGCAATCATTTTCTAAGATGATGAAATAATATAATAATGTAATTAACATTTGTCTGGCATATTATATGAATATGTGATATCAAAGGAGTGTCGTGTTTACGAGATAAATCATTTGATATATATATATATCTATAATATTTTGTAATAATAGATAACAATGTTTTGCTGAAAGGTTAGCTTTATTATATATTAATATATTATATGACAATATGCTTTACTTATAATACGATCAGTAAATATAAATAAATACTTATTCAATATGAAATTGACACTTTCATAATAATTTCTACTAACATAAACTAGCTAACATAAAATTTATAGATACTTGCAAATATATCTAAATAACAATTCATCAAATAACATACATATAATAATAATACTAAATTCATCTTATCATATAAATTATATTTTTTTTAATTTGTATATATTCATAGAATTCGAATTTATTTTATTAATCGTAAACATCGAAATTGGAGTTTTAAAGTTCATATTCTGTTAGATCTAAATTCACTAATGTAACATTAATTGAACACATGTAATTTGATTGAATTAGAGATGAGAAATTTATTTTCAAATAAATCAATTTTGAAATGAAAGTTTTTGGCCGCAGCAAACACACTACTTCAACTATCTCTAATCCTGAGTTACTTCCATTCAATATTTAACCGCAACCGATTTCCTTTCATCTCCTTTTATACTGTTTATTACGAGTCACACCCCCAATCAATTCCAAACAAAAAAATCTTATTAGGCTTTCCTCACCCAGTCAAGCCACATAATCCATTTGAATGACTTTGATTTTTCTTAAGACACATCAAGATTAAAGAAAGAATGATAGGAATGAATCTCAACAAGGGCTTTGGTAATTTTTGATGAAATACCCCTAGGTGCTGAGAATGGTAAGATTCATTAGAGGTGTGATCATTCGAGTTGGTTCCTAGAGAATAAAATGAGCATGGATTTTAAGATTGAAAGATCGATTGCTTTGATAGTTTTATAATTCTTTCGTTTTAATTTTTTCTAATTTTAGGGACATTTTTATGATAATTTTAAGAAGGAAATTTTTGAAAATCTGAATTGTAGTGGGGCCTTAAAACGTCAAGATTCAAATCTCGTTAAAATATGTGAAAAACCAGTATAAACTTTTCATATATATAGTAATATATATATATATACTTCATGGATTGAAAACTCCCGGGATTTTTCAATAGGTGACGCCACTAGAAAATGAACATGACTCATTTCGAGAGGTTCATCTGTCACTAGTTTATGTATGAATTATCATGACATTTCGTCTATTCGTTTACAAGCTACAGTCGTTTGAATGACGCTACTTTCACCTTCATAAGAAAAATGGAAAAACAGGAATATCGCGTCTTGATTAAACATTGTTTTTTAATGGGAAAAACTTGTAAACAATCCTTGCAGTGGTTACAGGAATGTTATCCCACATCTGCTCCTTCGAGAACAACGTTTAATCAAGACGCGATATTCCTGTTTTTCCATTTGTCTTATGAAGGCGAAAGTATAGTGACTCAAACGTCTGTAGCTTGGAAACGAATGGACGAAATGTCATGATAATTCATACATAAACTAGTGACAGATGAACCTCTCGAAATGAGTCATGTTCATTTTCTAGTGGCGTCACCTATTGAAAAATCCCGGACTTTTCAGCCCATGTAGTATATATATTATTTTTTTATATTTTTAATCATATTCCAGTTAAATTAAGAAGGTTTAAAATATATAAATGAAATAATGATGAATGTATTCAAGATGAGATTATTTTTCAAAGTTTAATTTATGAAATAAATATATTCAAAACTTATCAAGAGATATAAATTTGCATGAATAATATAATTATAAATTTAAATTTATAATTTTATTTTCTAATTTTCTTTTAATTTATTTTTAAAGGAATTACTAATAGATAGATATTAAAAATTCATGACATAATAAAAAATATACACATTTTAGTGATGTAAAATATCTATTGGAAAATTGCTTTAATAATTAATTTTTTATATATATTGTGTGTACCATAATATTAATATAGACTCCTTACGATAAACAAAACACCAACATTCATTTATCTCTTGCAAATTAAGCGATATTTTTAAAATCTTAGAAAATTTTTTAAAGTATAATCTTTATTAAATATTTCCTAAAATATAATTTTTCAATATGTAACATATTTTTTAAACAATAAAGTATATTATTATTATAAATATTTTAATATATCTTTTATCTTTCAAGTGTCATTTAAAAATAAAATTAATTGTACATAAGTAATCTTTAAATGTTAATAGTATATAAGAACTAACTAAAAAAAATTTCTTCAAACGTTTAATTTTTAATTTAATTGTTGATGAGATCTCAGTCACTCTCTTGTGTGAATACCAGATAATATTATTAACACTCGTAATCATAAGATAATAATCAGTTCTTGGTATCTAAGCCTTGGATTCAATTCTATCCCCGTGGCGGATAGGCGTATCTCATCACAAGCCCCATCGGTGAGGGTGAATCCAAGCATAACAGAGCGCATCTCGTATACTCCCCATCCTTCGACCCCTGAGGCCCCGCAACCCGTACTCCACCTTTTCGCCCAAACGAACAGTCAATGCCTTTGTGTGAGAAATCGTTAAAACTCTCTGAAACCAAATCAAAAATCTCCCATCAAAAGAGAGCAAGAGAGGAATTTAAAGGCGATAAAAAAAAGGAGCGTGTAGCAGCAATCTAAAGAGGAAGCAACTCTGCAGCTCTCTTTGATGCTCGAGGGCTTTAGAAAATAGACAAAAAAATATTCTGTATTGATTAATTCCTTTATGTGTGATTTGGAGAAGAGCAATTAATTGCTATCATAGAAAAAGAAGACGATACTAAAGTCAAAAGAATCGTCATTAATGGAACTCTGCTTTCTTGAATTTTTTTTTTTTCATCTGCTTTTGTAAATAATAATATAGGTTGGAGGAAAATAAAGTAATATTACTATAGGGGATGTATTTATATATATATATATATCTGATTTTGAAAACAGTTAACAAGTTTTTTTTATGAAATTCATGTTGTATAGAATTTTTATATTAAAAAATCGATCTTTCTATTAGTAAATTTCAGACAAAAATTATTTAATTTAATTTTTTTTATTTATTTTCTTATGTAAAGAGAAACATTTCAAATATTTAATTACTAAAATATTAAACAAACATGATCTAATTTAATTAAATTAACCCTTCGTTTGGCGCACCTTTGATCGTGCCCGTCCTGAGAAGTCACACACATATGTTAGAAAACCATCTTTCACTATATTAAATCTAATATAAAATACTTGCCGGGGAGTCTTTTCTGGGATCAATAGAAAGGTATTACACCATTGAACATAAACAAACGAGTTTACTAAACACATTACCAACTGTATACTAAAATAATCAAAATTGACATCATACAAAAAGAAGTTTTCAAACTATTAATTGGCCAAACCGAGCACAATAATAATAATAAAAATTTAAAAGAAAAGTAAAGTTGGTAGTACTGATCGTAGTGCTTGAGAATATATGTCAACAATATTCAGGCAAGAAAAAAATGACAATTGACAAGTACTTTGTGTTACAATTTCCACTGAAAGTAATACTATAGATTTGATTAACTGTGTCAATTCCACCTGCATGTTTATTTTGATTGTGTAAAATTTTAAAAGTCAGACAAGAAAACAGCGGTAGAGCTTTTTCCAAATGGTGAGAGGAACTATTTTCTTCTGACTGCGTCCATTAAAACAATATTATTTTTCGGATGAATTCTCTAAGATAAGCTTCGATTGATCAGCATAATTATGTATTTAAATCCTTAAGTTTGATATCAAATATAAAATTCTGGATAATATTTATTAATAGACAAGTTCAATTTGAAAAGAATATATGAATTTTAATTATTCACTTTATAAAATTCGAAATGATAACAACAAGGCACACAAAACATCTTAATATAATGCATAGGTAAACTGCTCAGTAAACCAAGTGATGTATTGGTAAAATAAGAAGTAAGGGAACGGATAGTGGGAGCAAAAAAAGTTCTATTTTCAGTAAACTATTTTTTTCCACATTAGTTTTTATTTTTTCATATTCTTACTATTCAAAATATTAACGAACACAAAAAAGAAATTCTAACAGTAGATTTAAGTGGGAGTTTCCGGGACATGAAAAAGTACTGGAACGCATTCCGGTTCTGAAAAAAAGTAAAGGAAAGTCATTCCCTCGCGTTCCACTCTCAATCCACCACTGAGTAAACCAGGTATTTTTATTTTTAGAAGAAATTGAAAAAAAATACTTGATAAAACTCTTAACAATTATTAAGAATTTAAGCAACGAAAATTCGGGTAGGGCTATATATTTTAAGTTCAATTAAAATCCCCCAAGTTAAATACCAGTCTGATCAAATATAATGTGTGTTTAACTAGGAGTATTATCCGGCTACATACTTTCTAAATTTTTCATTATATTCAAAAAATTTTGAATGCATTAATTTTTTAGTGAAGGGTTTATAATAATATAAATATATAAATTTTCTCAAAACCAAATTCAATGAGTGTTTATGATCTAAATCAGTGATTCTCAATCACTGTGCTGCGCCACTTTTGTGTGCCGCGAGATTTTCAAAATGTGCCGCCAAATTTTACAAATGTGTAAAGTTCAAATTAAGGAAAAATACTTATTTATTTTATAGGTAAGTAAAAAAAAAAGTAAAATGTTTTTGCTTTCAGGCTCTTAAACATTTGTCACTTTTTTCAATTTTTTCAATATGGTAAACAAGTAAATAACTTTTACACTTAACTTTTTCTTTGTGTGCTGCCAAATTTTTAAACCGTTAAAAGTGTGCCGCGGTAAAAAAAAAGGTTGAGAATCACTGGTTTAGATGTTTAGAATTTGTGAAAACTGAGTCATTTACTTTTTTAAATTATCTACGTAATTACTATAAATCACAAAGAATAATAGTATTTACTAATATATAATACATAGTTTATTTATCTGAAAGATTTACCATTTTATCTTATATAAATCAATTAAAACATATAAAACTATTTTTATATTTTTTGTAGGCACAATATATTTTTCAATTTGTGTTTAAAACTAGTCTTTTATTTAAATTAGAAAATTTTCTGACACGAAAGATAAAGATTCTCTTATTAAGTGTTTTAAATTGATTCCTTAATTAAATAATTATTAATCAAAAGTTCAAGAACGTAGCTGTATAGCCTTTAATAATAAATATTAAAATGCAATTGTATTTATCATCATTACTCAATATTATTCTAATTCAATTTTATTTCATTTTCTCTAATAATAATTTGAACTTAGTAATTATATTATATTGATTTATTTTATTCAATTTTATTAAAATTAAAAAAAATAATTGAAATCAACCAGGAAGTTCATTTTTCTAAAATATTATATTTTGATTTTATCTAGAAAACATATGGTCAAATATATACGATTTACCCCCCCCCCCCTCTTTTCTTTTTAAAGAAATTTCAAACTGATAAGAATATCTATTATTTGTTTAAGTCATGATTTTGATTTATTCTTCTTTTGATAATAGTCAAATTTAGATTAATTTTATTTCTTATATTATACTCCTATGAAAAAAATCATTTTATTTAAAAATCTAAATTAATTTCAATGTTTTTCTTAATCTTTATGGCTAGGATAACTATAGTATATATTTATTATCCCAATAATAAATATCTTCATTAAAAACATAAAGTATTAATGTAAAAAAATTAAAACTTTATGATTTAAAAAAAAAATCTTTTAAAAGTTCTAATTATGAATTAATTACTAAGACAATTAAAATGACAAAAAAAAAATTCACTCAATTTCTTAATTTCAAGTTAAAAAAGTCTTTCATTAAATGTTTATTTATTTACTTACTTTTTTATGGACCATATAATTTAATTCAAATCAAGTTTTTTATTATGACTGTTTTGGATTTTAAATTAAACTTGAAATTAGATTTACAACTATAAATAATAATAATAATAATAATAATAATAATAAGATTGTATTCGCGTGTTTAAGAATAAAATTTATAACGGAAGGGCTTATATTAATAAATTAATAGGGCCAATAGACATTCATTTACAATACAATAAAAGTGTGAATGAATTAAAATATTTGATACATTTAGTTGAATATTTGAGGTTTGGCAGTAATGTTTATTCTATGTATTTTAGAAAAAAAACTTTTTAATGTTGAATGTGTATATAGAGTAAAATTAAATTTAATAAAATAAATTATAAATTAATAAAAAAAATACAATTTTTAATTATAGACTTTAGTGAAGTTTTATTTCTAATTGCTTTATGCACATTTCGGTTGTTACACCCTAACTTATAAACATATTTCAACTAATGATTAAATATATTAATTTTATTAATATCTAACAATATAATATTATCTTTTCGAGTAATAATTAACATTTTATTTATAATATTATTTATTGATTCAATTCAATAATAATAAAATTAAATAAAATATTATTATTATTATTAGAAGCTCTAGGCAACAGAATTTGTTAATAAAGTAAATTTAAAAAAAACAATTATTTCATTGGTTATAATATAGCTACATTATATTTCATTAATTGATTCAACACAATCAATCAAGTTCAGGGCAATTACAATTTCTAAGGCTGTTTAGGACAGTCTGAACAGAATGTTATTAATAGGAGCATATGAAAATGAAAGCTGCCTTTCGATTAAATCATAATAATCAATTAATTCAATTAGTAATGATATTTCAGACGGGTAGTCTAACTTACATGGATGATGAGGTCACTTATTTCGATTGATCTCTTAAGGTCAATGAACCGATTGGAGATTTACCTGAAACAAAACAAAATGGAGAAAATTAATACTGGGTGGACCAAAAGTCCGGTAACATTTCAAATGGTTATAAAAATACGAAAAGAGATATGAGAGAAAATATGTTTATTTATTATAAAAGTACAAAAATCATGGTTTTCTTTTTTAAAAATAACGTCGTCCAAATGTGCCCCTTGTTTAGTTTTGCACCCTGTAACCTAGTGCGGAAATTTTCCATCACCGCCCGACAAGTGTTTGGAGAGATGTTCTGAATTTCCTCGCGTATATTTTCTTTTAATTCTTCAATAGAGAGCAGTGGCGTAACTAGGGGGGGGGGGGCAGGGGGACATATGTCCCCGGGCGCCAAATTTAGGGGGCGCAAAATTAGGGAAGCCAATTTGGAACAAAAGAAGAATTAATATTTAAAGTTAAACTGTATTTTGTGTAAGTTAATAAATATTATTTATACGCTTATTAAAATCTGTTAAACCTGTTTCGTTATTCGTCATTAATATTCTTTAAAAAATTTTAAATTAAATATATAAGAAAGGGGGCGCTAATTTCTCAGTTGCCCCAGGCGCAAGAACCTCACGGTACGCCACTGATAGAGAGTGTAAGGGCTTTTGGTGCTTCAATTGCGGGTTAGCATCACCCCAGTATCTGCAATTTTTCCTGTTCACATGCCCAGTTAGGTGAAAATGTGCCTCGTCTGAGAAAATGTTGTTATTGAAGCTCGTAAACCTCGCAAGCATTTCGTTGGCAAACTACAGTCTCTGAATGTAGTCATTTGGACCTAATTGCTGTACAATTTGAATTTTATACGGGTGTAAATGTAAGTCCTTGTGAAGAATACGATTTAAAGACGTCCTGGACATATTTAAAACACTAGACCGCTTTCGAGTAGAAAGGCCAGGTTGTTCTCTAACAGATGCTCGTACGCGCTCTATATTTACGGGCTCTCTCGACGTTCTAGATCGGTCGGATCGTGGTTGATTTAATGTTGAACCCGTCTCCTCGAACTTCTGTACCCAATTTTAATTGCACGAGTTGATGGAGCTTGATTTTCATTTCGTATGTTTTTCTGTGTACAAAATTTTAGTCGCGCTTCAGTCGCAGAATCGTTGTTGCGATAGTACTCGCGTATGCAAAACGATCCGCTGAACGACGCCATGGCACTGAATTCCAACTAGCCGCTCTCGCGTTTTGTAACGCCCCGCTACCCCCTATCCCAGCAATTCGAAGCAGCGCTCGATTCAAATGTTACCGGACTTTTGGTCCACCCTGTATTTTGATATTATTTTATTGAAATAAAGATTGTAAGCGATCAAAGTATGGTACACTTATAATGACCCACGATGACTGTGAATTGTATTATAAGTAAATTATGGGCGCCAAACTTTGGGTAAATTGTCTTTATCCCAGAATACAAAAGGGTGTTAAAAAAATTAAGAAAAAGGAAAAAAAAATTAATGTTCACACTAAAAAATACACTTTAATTAATAATAAAAATTTAAACAAATTAAATATAAGAAATTTAAATAAAAAAAAATAAGATAATGTAATTCACTATTATTACAGGGAGTAATACGAATAGTTATCACAGGGTGTGATGATTTAAAAAAATAATAATTATATCACAAGACGTGATAGTTACAAGGTCATATCAGGATGATATATCTTTTTTAACCTCCAATTTTCAACTCACTAAATTATAAAACTTGAAGGGAGATTGTTCCTCCCCTTAGTCGAAATATTATATCTATATACATTTATTACATTTTAACATTAATGCGACAAAATAACTTTGTTAATATAATAAGAAAAATAGAAAAACAAAATAAAATGAATAATAAAAAAAAATTTAAAAAAATATAAGATTAAGATAATTTTAGATTTAGGAAAAAAACATTTTACATCCTAGAAAATATCTAAAAGTTATAGCAATTACTAAAATAACTGTCGAAATTCTATTCATAGTGTGGTTTTGATAGGAAGAGTGAATGTTCCTATTCAGTTCTCGACTTTAATCCTTTTTTTCCTAAAACTAATGATTGTATAATCTTTATAACCGAAATATGTGTGTGATTATAATTTTGAAATTATAACATATTTTATTATTATTTGAAGAAATTGATTAATTAATTACATTCATTTTTAAACAATTCTAATATATATAATATATCTATTGATTGAAAAAGCTCCACAGTAGTGTAGTGGATAGGTTGATTTCGATCTTCTCAAAGGAATTTTATGTTCACCAGACCATGTGGTTAAAATCAAGTATAAGAACTAGCTTTACTACTGATAATACAACACCTCTACCCAGCCTAGGTGGCAATGTTCATCATTCACAAGTTTATTTTTTTAACTTTTACAATTGATTGAAAATTGATATTGTTAAATACTACTTTCAAACATGTAGTAATTATGGGTATTAATTATATGCAAATTTGATCTAAAAGCTATAGTAATTACTTACATATATATAGTGGGCATATAAATAGTAGTTATTAAGTAAATTCTAAATTCAAAATATTACACTTTGTAAATAATTAGATTTTAATAATTTTTCTCAAAATTGAATCTGTTGAAAAACCACAAGTAATATGATATTTTTGAAACAATATCATTCTGAAAAGCGATATAATAATCTGATATTTAATACTTTCTGGGAATTACTTGTCATATTGCATGATAATGTCATACCTTCCTCATATTATTTCTAATAATAATATTATAATAAATCAATCAAATAATCAGACTAAATAGACGTTTACTAGTAATGAAGCTTATATATAATAATAAGTTAATAAATAAATATAATAATTCTCTAAAAAAATATTTATTTATAATAAAATTTGTTATCTTGAAAGAATATTACAAAGATATTTAATAATTATCACAATTTTATTAATGGTGCTTGTTTTAACTAAGAGTGACGTTCCTACTTTAAAAAAAAATTCAACCTTAAATCCTGCGCTCTAATCCCAAAAGAGACCATTAATTCAATATTTTGTAGTAAATTGGGATTTGGAAATTTTAAATGATGAAATTTAAAATTTCAATAAAATAAGTTCATAATCATAAATGATCAGTATATATTTCCAATAGTTTGTTAGATCCAGTATTTAAGTATCTGAATAATTTGTTTGTTTGTTTTTAAACTATTATATTTCGATTTATTAATTACTATTTTAATAATTATTTCTTAAATTTTTCTGTTATCAATTTTATACTTTAAAATATTCTTTAAGAAAACGATTTCACAAAATTATATATATTAATGCAGTTTCTTTGCTTTCTTAATGCCACCAAGATATCTTAAATTTTTTCCTCTAATCTAATTGGATTAATTAAAGGGAAATTAGATGTTATTAAAAGTAAATTTAAATTTGAGAGAATACCTGACGCTATTTTCATTTTAAAAAAAGCAAGAGTGCTCATTTAACCAATTTAAGTTCAAGTGGAAAGAAAAAAATATAAAAAAAAAACGATGAAAGCAGGCAAAAACCATCTTGAAATAAATTAATCACCTTATTAGAAAGGCCAACACATACAAAAAAAAATAATTACTTGATTGTAAATAAACCCCTTTTTTTAGTCTCAAATTTTGCTTGTTTTCAAGTTTTTATTAGATCAAGAGAATTTCAATTTACTTTACTAAAATTTTTTAATAGATATTTAAATAATATATTATATTAGAATTTAGGAAGAAATTAATTAATTTTGTGTTTTATAATGATTTAATTATTTCAATATTACAAGATTTATTTTATTATTTATTTTCATTCTGTGTGAAAATAATACTATTTTAGAGAAAAATATTTAATGAAAAGAATTCTAATTTAATTAGAATCATATTTGAATTTGTGTGAATCCATAGTAAACCATTCCATAATAAGGGAGATAAGGGAAGATAAATTTTACAATAAAGTAAAAAATATAAGATAATAATTGGTGATTCTTAGTTTTCTCTGATTTGATTAGGCGTCTATAATAAATGAATTCCTTTAGCCCTAATGTGATCAAATGAAGTAGAAGAAAAGAAAAATCTAAAATGATATAAAAGTTATAAAAGTAAATAAATTTTCCACTCAACTATTAATTAAATAGTAGTAAAAATTAGATTAATTTCAAAAGTTCACATATAAGTATGAATAATTCATTTAATAATATATATTTATATATTATATACTAGGTTGTTCAATAAGTTCGCGGAACGGAAATAGAGAAACAAATTTTTATTTTTCAGCGTAGTTTCCCTCAACTTCAATACACTTATTCTAACGCTCTTCTAATTTATGAATCTGTTGACTGTACTGGTCTACCGGCAGGTTTGCAAAATATCAGGTAATACTTCTTTGTTTGAAGAGAGATATTTGTGTGGGAAGAGCTAGAAGTCGGAAAGGCTGAACGTTGCAATAATTCGTACTTCAAATCAGTTATTTTAGCACTGGTTTTTTGAGCTGTGTATTCAGGTGCGTTATCTTGGTGGAAAATGATTTTCTTCTTCTTTAATCCGGGTCTTCTTTCACGAATTTTTTCTTCTAATTGATTCAAAAGGTTACAATAATAACCCGAATTGATTGTTTTGCCAGTTTGGAGCTAATCTATAAACAAAATTCTTTTTCATCCCAAAAAAACTGATGCTAATACCTTCTTGGCTGATTTTTGCACCGCCGAAGAGCCGGGTTCACATCACTCCTTAGCCTCCTGTTTTGATTCAGGATCATGATAGTAGACCCAAGTCTCATCCATTGTAATAAATCGACGGATAAAGTCGCTTAATTCTTCTTAAAACGCTCCAAATTTTGCTGGCAAAGTCGCATCTGAATGTGTTTTTGCTCCATCGTTAGAGAATGCGGTACCCATTTTGCACATAGTTTTTTTGAAACCCAAATTAACACTCAAAATATTGCTCACTGTGTCCAATGAAATGCCTAAAGCCTCTGAAAATCTCATTCAGTCTAATATTGACGAATAGATGGCGCTTCACGAACTTGTTGATCAACCTAGTACATATTTACTTTGTTAGTATCAACTTCTAGCATGTGACGTATAATAATAATCTTTTTTCCACATTACAGTAATTTACTGAATTAATATTTAAAAAATTATCAAAAAATCTTTTAAAAATTGCCCATTATTTATTATTTTTTTTTTTTACTTTTGTTTGAATAAAATTAAAGAATTATTTAAAATAATATTTAGGTAATAAATAATATAAAGATATATTTAACAGGTCTTAACTTGAATTAACAAAATTATAGATTTACTTGTTGTATGAAAACTTTCACTAACCACAAAGTTCGCTCTTTGTTCTAGGATTAGAGTAGTTGGACTTAATCAATAAACTACACTAATATTATATTTATAATATATTAAAAGATTATACATAGAAGCTTAGGATTATTGTTCCATGTACCCTAATTATCCCATTTCAAATTGAATGTTCAATAAAAATCAGTATATATTAATGTTAATATTACTACAATATTGTGCATATGAATAAACGGACCAGGGTGCAATATGATATTGTATATAACCTGTGAAAACGTTAATGCATTTAGATGTGTTTACTTTTCCTGTGTATATTTCGTGTGTGATAAATATCTGGTTGGAGGCGAGTGATAGCTATCTTGTTTTTCTGCTCACTTAGTTCTCTCACTTCCCCCTTTATATCATTTTATGTGTCTGGCCTTTGTTTTATTATTATATAATATTTGAGTATGCTTGAACGCGCCGTCTTGGTGAGGTTTGCTACATTTTGTTGGTTTATTTGTTCTATTTATGTTTCATTTGCTTATTTGTTTACACAGGGTTTGTCTACATCAACATCCTTTCCACCACGAGAATATTTCACTCCTTTTATCATTCTCTATTTTAACAAATACCTACGAACAATATACATAAAGTTAATATTATTTGTAATTATTTGGTTGACAGAACTTCATTTCATTTAATATTCTATTTTGAGGATTGTGCAAAGAAACATGAAATTAGACAGGCATATGACGAGATTGACAGCGGAATGAAAATTTTGATTGAAACGTTGAATGTCAACTAATGGAACAATATATATATATTGAGACTAATAGGCTTTCAATGTCGGCTCTCTCACTCGAAGGATTATAATATTATTGATTTTTTTTAAAATGAAAATGACAATTGAATTAAAAGTAAAATTATAATATAAATACTCATATTTTGAATATAGAATTTCATAAGTATGAAAATATAAATAAATGCAAATAAACACAAAAAACAAATTGATGAAAAAGCTCTTGAGTAGCGATTGGGTAAACTTTATTTTTGATTGTTCCAACCAACTTAGTTTGTGATTTTTTTCAGATTGATTTTAAAAATTAAATGAAGTATAGAAATCAGTTTGTGTATTTTTTATATAAAAACTTATATCTGTAGAGAATGAGATTAAAGTAGTTTATTGAACGTATTTTTTTTTTTAATGAATTATAAAAATATATACTTTTTAAATCTGCTTTCTTATTTAAATTATAAAAAAAAAAATGAACAAACTGAGTATCGATCTTCTTAATCATCTGTGGATTCCTTTTTCAAATCATTATTATTTATTAGAAACTTTAAGAAAGTTATTTAATCAAATTTAACAGATTAATAATTGATATATTTTGTGTGTGGACAAAGAATCAGCGAGATACCATCAGGAAAAGTAGATTTAGAAGATAAAACCTATTAACTACATTTTCCAACCAATGTCGATGTGTCCTTTCTTAAGAACTGGTTTTGTTATTTATTCTTCTGAATCGGACCGAAACGTCGCCATTAGTTGGAAAAGATGTTAGAGAGATTTATTTGTAAAATTTCTATTTGATTCCTTGCCTAATATTTACTAATCAGGCAATTAATATATATATATATATATATATATATATATATATATAATAAATTAATAAAAAAACTTTTTAATATACAGGCTTTTTAATCCCAAAATGCTCTAAAAAATAGAAAATAAAATATTAATTAAACCTTTAATATTAACCTTTACATATGCCCAACAAAAAAGCGTGGGCGCATATGAACATAAGTAGTAGGTAAAGAATTTAATATTATTATATGCCCCCACGATTATTTGTTGGGCATATGTAAAGGATAATTTTCAAGGTTTAATTAATATTTTATTTTCTATTTTTTAGGGCATTTTTGATTAAAAGCGTGTATATTAAAAAGTTTTTTATTTATTTATTATTTATTTTTATTTATTTTTTATTTTTGATTTTTGATTTTTGATTTTTTATTTATTTGCAAGTTTTTAAGTTATTTATATTTTTTTATATTATTTTATTGTTGCTTGCCAAATCTAAAACATTGCACTATTGACTACTATTTAAATCTGTTCTTCGGGAAGTTTCTAGGCTTATAGATGACATTGATTATGCAAGTGACTTATTAAGAGATCGGCATATGCACAGAATTCTTTTCGGAATCACAGAACAACACAAGCACATTGTATAGAAATAAATATAAATATAAATATAAAAATTGTAATTAACTTAAATCATTTAAATTGACATATTTTAAAATCCGAAATCTATTTCTAATCAATATCTAATCAATAACCGCTGAAATTAATTTATACAAATTGATTATTATTTCAAAATTTCTTCTTTTCTATTTAAAAGTGAAGGGTATATTTTATAAATCAAATAAATGAAAATCCATTAAATAATGTATAAAGACTTTCAACCAAATAATACGTTTAGATGCGAAGAGCGCCGAGAGGTGTCTGAGCAACTATATTATTATAAAACTGATAATTAATATTAATCTAACTTATAAAATTAATAAAATAAATTTAAAAAAATGTTTTTATTTTAAAAACCGTAATATAATATTGCATTCAATCTATCAGGTAAATATAAATGTTCCTGGTTGTAATATTGTTTTCTACTGTTTGAGTTTAATATCACAGATCCAATAACTTTATATTATCTTAAGCCCCTTTTCTTTAGGTTTTTTTTTGAACATCTAAAAATGATATTTATTGGTTAAAAAAGTTTTCTCCTGTGTTGTTCTATTTGAGAAGAGTAACTGATGACAAAACAAAATAAAATATACTTTAAAAAAAACTTGAGATCAAATTTTACTATATTTTCTTATCCAAGTTTGAAAAAGAAACTTGACGATGCTATAAGTGATATACATGATGCGTCCCTCAGGGGTTCACTTTAACATTTTGCTCGACTTTCATTTTTTATTTTATTTTATTTCTTTTATTATTTGAGAGAATAAAACATGAATAATATAAAGACATTTATTCTAAGGTGAATAATATAATACTTATATAATAGATGCGCGTAGTATCCACGATTCTATTTGTAGAATTCTAATTGTAGAACAAACAACAACTAACTATTTTTGAAGACAATATTTCAATTAAATTTAAAGTAAATTAATTAAGATAAAATGTCTGTAAATATATAAGTGATCTTCTATAAATTAATTGAAATAAATAAGCTGGAGGGTCTCCACTAGATTATCTCGCATTTTAATTGAATTAAATAATACATATATATTATATTTAAATTAAATTTAATTAATTATAAATTATTAAATTAAAATTAATAAATAATATTTATTAAACCAGCGCGTGTTTGGCTCTTTGTTGATGGCACCACGTCACGTGTTGTCGCGTGATTTGCAGTGTTAAAAAATTAATTCTGGTACTTTCAGGGAACCAATCAAGCTGAAATTCTAAAAAAAAAAAAAATCAAAGCATATTAGGTAATGATCCTCTCCTGATTGAGCTAAATTTCTCAAAAGTTGATAGAAAACTATGAATTTTGAATGATACCCGTGTAACAAATTTCATGATTCTAGCTCAAACCGTTTTTTGCGTAATCTTGTCTACATACACACACACACACACACACACATTTTTCTCAACCTTAGTGAAAATGACTCAAAACGTATAAAAACAGCAAAATCTCGACATCGAAAATTTTCATGGTGGCGAGATAGTAATAATAAATTCAATGCAATAAATTACAATAAATGAAAATTTAATTTTGGTATATTATTATAAGTCATCTGAATTATTCAGATTTATTTTGAGCTGAGGATAATTTTACATTTTTTCAGTTTTTTTTTCAGACAAATGTAGTCTTGCTTTAATCATGAACAATTTTCCCTATTATTCATTCATTATATAAATAAGAATGGACATTATTAGACATGGGAAAAACAACTTAGTCCAAAGAACAAAATTTTCACAATATGAAGTCAATAGATTTTTTATGATTTTGTATGTTTGTATTTATTATATATATATATATATACATATGAACATTTAAATATTTATTTAAAATGTTATTCAATTATAATTTATTAATACATATTTGTTTCAGTAATACATTTTAATATTAATTTTTAAAAAAAAAATGTTCAATTAATGAATTCTAAAGATGATAAATTCTAAATAAAAGTCCAAAAAGTATCAAAATTATCTCTACACTTGAGTGACGAATAATGAGAAACATTTTAATGTAAAATAAAAATATTTAAATAAAGAACGAATTACGAATTTTTCTAAAAATAAAATGATATTAAAATTTGAGTTAATCATCTCATTTAGTTTTATATGTTTTTTTATCATTTATGATAAGAAAAATAACAAAAAATTTACATAAAAAATATCTTCTATCTTGATTAAGGTATAATCACCATGAAAGACTCTTAATTGCTCACATTCTCTCTTTATTTTACCTTTGTCACTCTGTATTCAAAAAAAAAAAATAAAAATAAAAAAATAAATAAATGGAATTTTTCATCTCTCTTTATTTCATCTATTCCAATTGTACATATAATACTTTAAAATACTGCATTTTAATGTTTACTCAAGCGAGAAACAACAACCTCTCATTTCTACTCATTAGGTTTTAAATTTCCAAAACCCATTTGTTGTAACCGAGAAATTAATTTTATATAATAAAATAACTGTTCTGACATTTTATAGCGTAATTTTAATAATTTTATTGTAAATAAAATTTAGAATATTTTAATATGAAAATTATAATAAAATTATAATACTAAACATAAGTAATAGAGGTCATTAAAAGATGGATCATTTTCCAAGATCTCTAAAATAAAGTATGTCTAATTAGTTTTTGTAAATAAATGCAACTCATTTAGAGAGGGTAGATGTATCGCTAAATATATTTCCATTCTTTTTACTATCTCTGACGAGATAGTATTGCGATCACGAAAATTTTCGATGTCGAGATTTTGATGTTTTTATACGTTTTGAAGGTCCCTGAAATATATATATATACATATATGGGGGGGACAAGATTACGCAAAGACGGTTTGTCCTAGAATCATGAAATTTGGTATACGGGTATTATTCAAAAATCGTAGTTTTCTATCGACTTTTGAGAAATGTAGCTCAACCGGAAGAGGGTCATTCCCTACCACGCTTTGATTTTTTCCTCTAAGTAACTGTAAAAATAAAGATATATGTTTGATCATTTTAATTTTTGACATGATTAAAAATTGTATAAAACTGCTATATATAATACCGGAATTAATTTTTTAACACTGCAATTCACGCGCCAGCACCTGACTTGGGGCCATCAACAAAGAGCCAAACACGCGCTCTTTTAATAAATATTATTTTTTGATTTTAATTTATAATTTAATTCATTAAATTTAATTTATATATAATATATGTTATTTAATCAAATTCAAATTGCGAGATAATCGAGCTTATTTCCAAATACTTTAAAAATCTTTCAATATCGATTATTTTTATCATTTACGACTATAAAATATAAGTATAATATTGTTTTTTTTATTGACAGTATTTATTTTTAAAGCCCAATTTACACATTACTTTGATAAGTACAATTAAATTTTATATTAATAATTTTTGTGAACTTGAGGAGGTTTGAACATCATTAAGTCATTAATCTGTAAATACGGAGTCTGAATCCGTATTTATTTAATTATTTTAGATTCACAAAAGAATTAATTTTTGATTGCAAATTATATTTATTTTATACATAAAATTATTTATTATAATTAAAAAGCAAAAAAAAAAAATCTATTCAAATTCCTCTTAATTGGTTGGGTAGCAATCATAAACATATTTTGTCGTTTAATATGATTCTCTTTTAAATATTTAACATTTCCATTAATTAAAGCAAGTAAATAAGATGTATTTTTATTAAAAATTCCTGCAAGCAATTAATATATGAAATTTTATTAGCGATAGATAAATAAATTGCCTTTTTAATATTTGTTTTATAACCTTTCTTTTTTCTCTTTGCTTTTTTTCCTTTCATATTGAATCATTGAAAATTTCCAAACTCTAAGAGGATTACGAGTAACTTACAAATGTGAATCCTGCTTTTTGGAGTTGTAAAATGATGGTGGGAGAAGGGCATCGCCCCAATAAGACCTTTACCGCTAAAAATACGCTTTTCAAATTTGTTTTAAAGAATTTTTTTAATTTAACAAGCATATTGCGCTTCTTAATTATTTCAACTGACTTCAATATTTATAGAAAATCAATGGAATAATAAATTATTAAGGAAATTCAATGTTTATCTTAAAAATTTTAAATATTCGATTTGAATTATAGATATAGAGATTTATATGTGAATAAATTAAGATATTTCATTCTTTATATCACAATGGGTGGCTGTAAAAGAGTTGAGATTGATTGTTTGAATTATAATATGTTTAAATTAATCAATTAATGAAAATCTAAAAATTAAAAGAAATCTTTAAATTTTGCTATGAAATTATATATATAATATATATATATATTTAAGTGTTAGTTGAAACTATTAATATATGTTGATCATCAATTTTCAATATACAGTTTAAAAGAAGTTTAATACATTTGTAGCGCTACATAAATATATATAATTTATTTATTTATAAAACTAATATTTTTATATCTATTATTGATATTATTAATATTTCATTTATCATAGAAAATATTTATATAGAAAATTTAAGGAATATCTATATGCAATTTTTCTTTAGACATATTTTCAATTCGTTTTTATATTAATGTTGTATCGTCTGTTAAAACTAAATTTATAAAAATATATTATTACTGTATAAAGTTTTAATTCTATTAATAAGGACTATTCTTTTTAGAAATAATTAATTAAATCACATAACATTTTGGTTATATTGAGAAAATGTTATTTTAAAAAAAACTTTGTAACTTTATATTATTATCATTGCTATGAATTTATATTAAAAATAATGAATATCACTTATTTTATATAAATAATAATTATCTATAATTCATATTACATAAAAATTAATTAATGTGAGTAATCGTTTGTTTTTTTTTTTTGTGAAATGGGCAAGTCCTTGACATAATGCCTTATCTCAATTTCTTTTAGCAATGTTTGTAAACATGTTCCAGTTGAAGGAAAAACAAATATTTTTTCGGCTTAATTTGGATTTGCTCTATGCCCTCCATTCTTCTTTTTGCATTTACACGAGTTTTTTTTTCATTTTGTCTCTCTCTTACTCTCTCTCACTCTTATTTCCCTCACTTACTGAATAGTGAAATAAAAAAAGACAAGGACAAAGAAATCCAATCCGTGACAGAGAATTAATTGAAAAGATTTATTTTGGACCAGTCGCATTTCTTGAAATCACATTAAATGAGGAAAATAGCAAAATGGTTTAAGGGTAATATTATCAGAGAAGAGGAATGAATGAGAAAAAAAGACCAAGCTATAAATTATCGAATAAAAAATATATAATTCTACCAGAGAAAACTTAATTATATAATAATATTGATTTTCAGTTTAATTCCAAATATAATCTTTCTTTTTTACTTTAATATCAAATATAGTGCGACCATCATAAGGATTTTATAAAAATAATAAATATTAATTTATTAAAGTTAAGCGTATCATATTTTAAATTTATAAAATTAATTTCTTTCAAATGAGGTAGGCAACCAAAAAGACACGGAAGGTAGACAATTCAACTACAATTAGGGTTGCCAATTTTGTCATAATGCAACAAGTATACAATTTCATTTCATTTCATTATTATATTTTATTAAATATGATAAAATTTTGTTACTTTAGATATGTATATTTGATAAGCAAATCTATTGAAAGAATTTCAATGACTCTTTTTAGAGGATGGATTTTTTATTGAAAATATTACTCATCCATATATATATAGTATCTATACATTTTTATATTTAAGTTTGAAATTGATGTTTGGCAATATTATACATTGCTCCCTTAACAATTAAAACTTCTATAATCAAAATCTATAAACAATATATGTTTATAAACCATGATTATCTAGCTGCAGCTCGGTTCTATAAACGATTTTCTCTAAAGCTGGGAATATTGTGCATGTATGCCCTTGGATATTAATTAATAGGAACTGATCCATTTAAAGACTTATTTTAAAATTATTTCAATTTGTATATATTCTATAAATATATATCGATCAATCAATATACATATGAAGATATACAAAAACACAAAAATATTAATTTTTAATGTCCATACGGAATATTGAAAAATATTATTTCTAAAAATTCTCACCCCAGAATATAATATAAATTGTTTAATCGATTGTAAGTTATTACTTTAAAAGATATGATTTTATAATAATTAATTTAAATAATAATATTGGATCATACATTTATTAAATATTTTTCTTAGAAATAAGATTTTATTTTAATTATCATTTTAAATAAATATCGTTTAAAGTAGTGATTCTCAAACTTTTTTTACCGCGGCACACTTTTAACGGTTTAAAAATTTGGCGGCATACAAAGAAAAAGATAAGTGTAAAAGTTTACGATATTAAAAAAAACTGGGCCCAAAAACGGTTTGCCTTTTTTATTTCTTTTTTTGTTTAGAATCAAATTAAAAAATTTAGGAAAAAAGTCGAAAATGTTTAAGAGCCTAGTCCCAAAAATGTTTTACTTTTTTTAGAACAAAATTAAAAAATTTTAGAAAAAAAGTCAGAAGTGTTTAAGAGCCTAGTCCCAAAAACATTTTTCAAAATCTCAAGAACTTTCGAGTTTGATATAGCTACAAAGATAGATAGTAAATATGTAATTAATTTAAATAAGAAAATATAATTGAAATGTGTGTGTGTGAAAATATAGAGATTGATTTTTGAGATTAATTACTAAAGGTGAATTCCAAAAGAGATTTTTCTAATTTTCCATAATTAATAAAAATAAAATTTTCAGAAAAGGTCGGATTTTATTTGTCTATTCTCCTATTATAAAAAAAAATGATATACTTATATATAAACTTTTTTAACAAAGAAAAGTCATAAAATATTAAAATTAATTTATTATATTCAAACCAATTAAATATAATAAACAAAATTTCAATAAATTTTCTTATTCAAAAATAGCACACACATACAAAAATTATCGATATTAATATGGAAATTTATAAAAAGAAAGAGAAAAAAAGGATTAATCGTTTTCCTTGATTAAAAACCGCCCTACTCTCCTCCTCTCTGCCATTGTCCGTCAGAAAAAGATCCTATTTAAGCTGATTTCAACTAAGATCTCCCCTCCCCTTGAGGATTTTCTGTAGCTCCTATTATACAATATTCTTAGGCAATAATTTCTTACAAAGCAGACATTCATTATCTCTTTTATCCTTCCTATTTTTTCCACAGTTTTTTTTTTAATATTTTATTTCTTTTCTATCCGCCATATATTCACTGTTATATATCTATATTATAGTATAGAAAGCAAACAAATAACAGAGCCATTGCTTGGAATTCCCTCAGGCGTTTAAAACATGATTTATTTTCTTATCCTTGTTCAACTCTCAACGCATAAGAGTATTTATAAAAGCTCTTTTCTTTCTTTGTGATTTTTTTTTTTTTTTTTTAGAATGAAACATTTTATTTTTATGATTTACTGGATGTATGTATCTCAGGACAATCAATTTTTCTTTAAATAAGTATTTACAAAAGATTGTTACGTACTGAGTTCATTTTCATTGTAAATATATAATTTAATAATTAAAAACAAATATATGTATTATATATAAATATATTGATGAATTTAACAAGAAAGTCGAAATTTCGGAGCCCTGGCACCTAAGTATTTTACAAATATTAATACACAAAAAATAATAAATTTTCAAAAAATTGAAATAAAATATAAATAAATCAGGATTATATTAAATATAATATAAAATAAAAAAAAAATTAAAAATATTTTGCTGTTGTTTCTCAATATTTTGCCAGTGAATTCCTTTAGAAAATTTGGAAATTATTTTTTATTTATTGTATATTATGTAGAGTTTAATGAGACCTTAAAAGATTATGAGGCCATACTCCCTTCTAATGGGTAATACCACTCTATATAAATATATATTATATATTATAGACATTTATGTGATATATAATATATATTTATATTTTATAAAATATATTATATAATATAATAATAAAAGTTGTATTTGTTTCTTCCCTTTTTTTACCGACCGACGATAGTAAGGGAGGTATTATTTCCACACCAAATTTCACATGTGGAGATTTTTACATATCTCCACGAATCATGCATTTTCTTAACAGAAAAAAGTATTTTTAGCATCATGTCTGTCCGTCCGTCCGTCCCTATAGATGTGTACTGCTTGTACGGCTCAACGGATTTCGATAAAATTTGGTATAGTATTTACTTAATGCATCAGTATGATGAATTGATCAATTTTTGGTGTATATCCGGTAACCGGAAGTGGTAGTATTAGCGATCGACGATAAGGGAAGGGCTATTTTCACACCAAATTTCACATGAGGAGATTTTTTACATATCACCACGAATCATGTACTTTGTATTGGTTTTATCCTCGAGAAATCATCTTTATTCGTTTTTTCTTAATTTAAAATTATATAACGTCACCCAGCCCTTCATGACGTCACAGCCAGTGCTCCTTATATATTATAAATAAAATAAAATTAAAAATATTTATGTTATATCCAAATCTGTTTTTATTGCATTCATAGATACATTTAAATTATTTGAAATATTTTATTTATTTTATTTAATAAAGAAAGGAGAAAATTATTATAAATATATTAAACATTAACAATAATCTAATAATTTATTTTATTTGTTCTGTTTCAAATTTTTTAATTTAATCTTAAGAATTTAAATTACCGTTTTTTTAATTGTTTTATTAATATTGTAATATATAAATTGAACTGCAATAACAAAATATTAACCTTAATTCTTCACTGAATTGTTCGACTTATTCAACTGTATAAAATTTTATAGTAAAATAAAATGTATTAAAAAAATAAATTGTTTATTTCCATTAAAGTACTTCGGGGATTCCCGTTGCTCGGTTGATTGGAATTAACATGTACATGTTTTAAAGAGGATTATTCCAATATGATTAATCAATTACGGTGGAGACTTAGTGGTAAATTACCTAGTGTTGGTAATTAATGGCTTAATTTTAAACAAACACATTTCAATTAATATTTCTTGTTAGCTATATTTTGACATATTTATAATACCGAGAACTAAATTATATCAATTTGTTTTGTAATTATTATTTTTATAATCTTTTTTTAATAAATTCATTTACTATATTTATTAATTACATTTTCAAAAGAAATTTTAAAGGATTGAATGTAAAGATATTATAAAATAAATATTCTGACAGAATGAATTATTATGAAAGTCTCATAATTTGGTTTCATAATTTTTCAATTAATTGTAGGTATAGATTACTCATTTGACATACATATAATTCCTTCTGGACCTAATAATGATTAAATAATCTAAGAATGACTTTCTAACTGTAATTTTATCAGTAAAATATGGAAAATTAATTTTAATTTAATGGGCAATCCATCTCTTATTTTGGTTTATTTGGGTTATAAATATAGAACTTTAGAGACAATTTAACTATTTAAAAATTAATCTGATTGATAAATAAGTAAGTGCTTCCTATTTGGAATTGAATGACAATTAATTATAGATTATAATAGCTAATCGATAACAGAAAATTAAAAAAATTAGATAAGGGTGAGTGAGGAGAATATGAGGACGCTAACTTCGTTCACAATGGATTTTTTTTTACTGATGCCCTACACGCTTTTTCGCTTAGAGTCTAAATCTTTTTTTTCATCCTAAACTTGAGAGGTCATTTAATTTGATTATGTTTTTTATTGATCCCATCTGTTACATGGCCAAATGTTGCCTTGATGGTTTTTTACCAGATTGTTAAAACCAATCAAGTTAAAAAAAAAATCTAAAGGAAAAAAAATAAACAAAAACAAAGTAGTAATAATAAATTATATTTAATTCACAGTTTGAAAATTAAATATTATGTTATTATAAAATTTGATTGAATGTTTTTTATAGTTTTTTAAAACATATATCTAGATCTAGGTCTTATTCAATTTGGCAAATATCTATATCGTATGTATGTCTTTCTAAATCTTATCTTATTATACTAGCAAAAATTGTATATATATATATTTGTATATTTTTGAGATATTACCCCGCTCTAAGGATTTTTTTGAAATTCACACCATAGATAACATTTTTAAAGAAAAATCGATCTGGATTGGTTTCAACCTCAGGAAAAATTTAAAATAGTAAATTTAAATGACGTCACTAACTATATCATCCCTATTGAAATTTACCTTCTGTCATATACTTTTATAATCGATTTTGTATTAATAATTTTTTATATTTAAAATATTTTAAAATTTTTATTTTAATTACGAAATAAAATTAAAAATATTTATTTTAATAATATTTTGGAATAAAATTACGAAATATATTTATCATTCCGCCACCCAAAAAAAAAAATATCATGTAATTAGCAACATATAATACATATGAACAATTATAAAGAAAAAAACTTTTTAAAAATAATTTTTTTCTTTAATTGATATTCATTTAAAATGATAATTAAAGAATATCTTATTTCAAATAAATTGTTGCATAATTTTGATCCAAAGGTATTCTGCTATTTATATATGTCAAATAAAAACTAAAAGACTCAGCTGGTTCAAATTTCATTCATTTAAGAGACTGCAAATTCAAAAAGTCACGGACTTATTGACCTATCCTCGTATATTTTGAAAATAATATTCTCAGTTCATAAGAAAAATGTTTTGTTTAAATTTTAATTTGGCGAGACATGAAAGGGCTAACATTTAATTAAGAAATTATATTATAATTAAGTAATTTATTAATTTTTTTATTTTCTCTATAATGAGAAATTTCATAAAAAGTAAAAAATAAAAAAAAACTCAATTTCACTAGTATATAAAATTGTATGTCTATAATAAAAGAAGTGATATTCTTAACAAGAATATTTAATTATAGTTAATGTAGCCTTGGTTTTCCATTTTATCAAAGATCTATCTATCTCTGTGGCTCTACGGAACTCGAAAGTTCTTGGCCGCAGCAACCACACTTTTCCAAGAATCCCTATTCTGAGCCAAAACCCTTCAGTCCCTATCCTCTCCCATCTCTCTCACATCCTTTCCCACATTATCCACCCACCGCGTCCTTGGTCTTCTGTTTTCCACTCGGTTTCTCCACCAATATATTTTTCCCCATTCTTTCCTCTCCCATTCTAGCCACATGCATAAATAATATTAAGAATATTTCAAATATCTAAAACAATTATTTAAAGAGTCCGAAATATTTTATAAAATTCAATAAGACACTTAATAAGATATTCTTTTAATTTAATAAAAATCTTAATTGTAATTATTATAGATTGAAAAGTAAACAAAATATTGAGTTTTTTCCAAACATAAGTATCTGTCTTCTCAATCTATAAATTCCCTTTAAATGGGGAAGATTTTAATATAAAAGTTTTTATAGTCTAAATGAATAATCACGAAATTTATTTTTTATGAATATTTAATTATTTCGTAGACTTTTCAGTCTCATGCTAATTTTAAACATTTTTAGTCACTTCCGTTCACATTGATATTTATTATACTCATAAATTCACTATGATTTCGTACACAATAGTATTAAAATATCAATAATAAGTCTTGGCTTTCTTGCCCCCCTTGTCTACACCCCCCGAACGCTTAAATATTTTATTGACCCATCAAATCTTATATTTATATCAATTCTTTTTTCAATTAATTTTGTAACTAAAAGAATAATAAAAAATTCAATTACTTTTGTTTGTGCAGAAATAAAAATTATATCTCAAATAAATATAGAAAAAAAATTCCTTTTAGATTATAGATTATTTTATTTTATTTTATTTATTTATTTTTTTTAATAAAAAAAAAGAAATGTCTTAAAAGAAAAATGATTTATTGTCTTGAATATTTTATTTCTTTACAATATCGAAAATCGAAATTAGATATTTTCGATATCGTACTGGACTTGGAAGAACAATTTGTTTCCCATCCCCTCACTTTTCTCTCCTTCCTCCTCTTCATCCGCCCCATTTGGATTGTTTCTTCTTTCGTGTTTCTCCCTCAGACTTGTTTTATTCCAATCGAGTTGCAACTTTATGTTGGAAATAAAAGTTCGCCAGGTTGGATTCTTCTACACCCTCTTCCCTGCTCCACTGGTTGTCCACTTCCTACTCGCCAACGTGAATCAGAAACAAAAGGATGAAGAGGAAAGTCAGGTACGAAATGTCTTACAAAGGAATTTCAATTTTACACCGAGAGGACAGTCAATTTTCTTGCTAATAGAAGTGCATTTAATTAATGAAAGAAATTAGAAGACGTGTTTCAGGTGGTGATGCTTCATTTTAAATTTAATCTTGAAAAGGGTTACGATTATTAGAAACCCTAGTTTAAATTACTCAAATGATTAAATAACAGGTATATATTTTTTGGAATCACATAATTTTCATTCATTTTTAAACTAAAAATACAATCAATAAGTCAATCTTACCAAACCAAATGTTTTGATTTTTCGTTGTTTGCGTTGTTATTTAATAACATATACTGTTCAAAAGAATAGGTGAATTTTGAATTTTCGCGGGCTGTTTATATTCTATTATCAAAATTTTTTGTTATGTTGGTACACATTTGTTTCTCATATGTTAACATTAAAAGTCATTTTGGATATTAGTTTGTTTTTAACAACTGAAAAAGTTAGTCAAGTTTTGTGTGTTCTTCGATTTTTACTTAAAAAAGAATAAGAGATACTACAAGAAAGTTATGCAACTTTTGCATGAAGCAATATGGCTCAAACGATCGGAATTTTGGGAAATCATCGATTCTGCATCACGATAATGCACCAGTTTACACGTCATTGTTTGTTCCTGATTTTTTAGCAAAAAACAACACCGTAATCATGCCTCAACGACCGTATTCACCGGATTTGGCTCCCTGCGATTTTTCCCTATTCTCAAAACTGAAGAGACCATTGAAAGTAAAGCGTTTTGCTACAATTGAGATAAAGTCGAAATCGAAGAACGAGCTGATGTCCATACCGAAAAGCGCATTTCAGAAGTGCTTCGACGATTGGAAGATGCACTGTCATAAACACTTCCAGTTTATATTTTTTTAGCACTTTCATTTTCAAGAAAAACAGATATTGATAATTTATTATTAAAGTATCAGGTTCATCCTACCCACTAAAAACATTTACTTATTGCTTAGTTTATTTTATGTTTATTTTATGTTACGTATATTTTATATAACAGATACAAAATTTTAATTTAAATTGAATTAATAAATGTATAAAACCTCACTAAAGTTAGAAATTTACAAAAAATCAATATCAGGTAAGTAGGGGGTCTACTCAAAAAAAACATGGCAAGGGGATTACGACACACAAAAGTTTGGGGATCTCTGATGTAAGTAAATAGGTCCTGTCAGTGTATGAAGAGATCCACTATCGTGGACCCCCAATTTCATTTCATGGACCCCAAATTTTTTTTTCGCTGGCGTCGACCCCTCTGGGGTCGATATAGACCACTTTGGGAATCACTGTTTTAAATGAATATCACTCAATAAAAAGATTGTTTTTTATAAAATTATATATGTTAATTATAATTAATATTCATATAAATTTGTATAATTTTTCTCAAAGCCACTTAGAATTATTATATTGTTTTCATTTGGATATTTATTTCCACTCTTTTAATAATTATTTTAAATAAGTAATATCCATTTGTATATAAATTTGCTAATGTAAGAGTATTGAATAAATAGATAGATATAATATGGATATAAAAAGAAAAAAATTACCTTTGAATCTATATATGTTTACCTTTACATAATTGATAATCAAATTTATTTTCGGTGATTTTTCTTAATTATAAAAATTAAAAATCAATATATTTTTTTAATGAAATTTTATAATTATACTTTATTCAAAATGAAATTCAATGGGGAATAGGGGAAGAACATTTATTTATAAATGAAAGGGTTAATATTTATTATTTATAAATCTTGATTTGTTATTTGATTTTATTATTATATTTTCATTTTTTTTTTTGTGATTAAGATTTAGGTAATTTTTTTATAATTCATAAATTATATATACAATTAAAATTGTTTTAAATTAATAATTTTCAAATTAAATAAATTGTCAAAAAAAAAAATTTAAATCGTATTTCATTGAATTTTATTTTTAATCTATTCGTTTTTCATAAATAAAATATTTATCAAACAATTTTTTTTAATTGAAATTTATGATTTATGTTAATATGAATGTTATCTTTATATTTTATTAAGGAATCTTTAGAATACATATATATATATATTTTAGAATATAGTGAAGAAAATAGAATAGTTCTAGAAAGAAGAAAATTTATGGATTGTATTATATTGATAATCCGTCTCTATAACCTGAGCAATCCTTCATTGCGAATCCCTTGACACACCCTTCCTTATCCTAATCTAGTGTTAGGCAATAAATCTCTTTCAGAGGGATTTTATTTTCCTAAATAAACTACTCGGATAGACATTTGTTAATAAATATTCGTGGATTTGGTTAACTCTGATTTTTAATTTATGATTTAATATTCTACAAGAATCAATTTATTTCTAAAAACTTTTAATCATCAATTTCGTTTCATAGATGCTAAAAAAATACATCCATATTCTTACACGCTTTATCAATTATTCACCCACATGGAAATATAATTTTTCTGAATAATTTTCCTCAATTTTTTGTTTAGTTTTTTTTTTTTATTTTTAATTATTTTAAATTTAAAATTTATTAAAATGGTCAGCATTTAAAATAAAGATTTCCAAAGAAATTGTTTTTGTATCATAAAATGTTTTATTTATTAAAATTTGTTTTTTTTTCTAGCAGGGCAGTTTGCAACCAAAAGGAACCTATTATTCTGATAGCAAATATTATTGTTCCCTTTGGATTACTTGCCGTATTTGCTGAAATTATTACTCTTTGAAATTGGTAGAAATCTTAAAAAATCCCTTTGGATTTGTTATATAGGAGTATATTTATATATATATATATATATATATATATATATATATATATATTGAAATGAGATATTTATATAAATGTCTTAAATAAAAATTCAATTGAAGACGAGCAATAGTATCTTTAAGAGTATCGATTATTGGTTTATTTCTTTTATTGGACAAGATTAATTCAATTTTACTGTATTTTTATTTTTTATATAATAATTTTTATATAAAAGAAATTATTTATTAAAAAAAAAAACTGGTACGAAAACATGACAATACTTTAATTTACGACATATTAAATCATATATTATTGTTAAAATATAAGAGTATATATATTAATCTAAAAAACAAAGAAATTGATTAAAAAACATAAAAATCGAATATAAACTATAAATAAATACTTAATAAATAATATTTTTTTTTATTCATTTCTGGTAATTTAATTTTCTTGTGCTTTCACAAGTCGTGAATCTGTCAAATACCTAATTTTTACGATAATTTTCTAATCTAAAAATAACGACCAAGAAAAAGAGATATGAATATGATAATTTAATCAGTAATATAATTACGTAAAAATTTATATATAAATACATAAATAAGAATTTTTTTTTTTATTTTACATTTTCCATTTCACAGAGCGCCTTAACTATCTATTAATTCTTTATTAATCTGTCTATATGATCTTATAAATACCAGGCGCTTATAATTTTTTTTTATAAATCTTAATTATATACATAATTAGGGAGTATATATTCTCTAAATAGCCAAATAATATGAATTCACTTCCTAGTTGTAATTTAGTTTATATTTAATTTTTAGTTCACCAAACATATAAATTGTTTAAACCTGGTTACAAAGGCATTTTAAAAATTTTACAAAGATATTATTTTGTGAAATATTAATGTTCTATTTAGCTAGGTCTAGACATGGTAGACTAGACTTGACATAAATTTAATAAAAAGATATACATCTAAATCACCGAAAGGGTAAAAGAGTATACTTATATATTTTTATGTTTCAAAAAAAGAATTTAATTAATATAAGTATTACAAATTTTCATTTTTTATATGTTAAACAACTAAAAAGCCTCTAGATACATTTATTAAATTAAATTCATTTTATTTACACTTCTGTAAAGATTTTCATTATATTTAAAAAAAAAAAAACGTTTTAAAATTTTTCATTTCGAATAAAATTTAAGTGGATATGATATTGAGAAAGTAGCTTTCTAGTTGAAATTTGAATGACTCTCAGTAATTCACTCACGCAGGCAGTCAAGATGAACACAATTAATTTTCTAAATGAATCTTTATACAAATATTTATTAATTATCTTTGTGAAATATAATTGAATTAAACATCTTAATTTTAATTAACTAAAAATAAAACAAAAAATAATGTTATGGTCTATATTTTTTTTTGTTTTTATGTAGATAATTTTATGTTTAAAAAAAATCTACTCCACATATACTTACTTGATTAAATTATTTTCGAAATTAACTCACAACTTCACAACTAAATCTTCCAACAGTCAAATCAATTTTAATACATTTATATAATAAATAATATTAATTATATTTACTTATATAAAATAAAAAAGAGATTTAATAAAGAGTTGAATGGTTCAATTTAAAAGTCTTATTATTAATATTTGCAGATAGACCCTGAAAATCACGCAGATAAAGAGAAATTATTAATTATTGAATTTCCCTAGGCCTTAAATCAACTTTTCAGTGTGGTAGACTGACGTGCTAACCACTAAATTAGTGAAGAAGCTTTAAAAGTTTTATATGGTATACTATACGCATTAATCCCTAACGACCATTTTTGTCAGTTCTTAGCATGAAAATTAAATAAATTTCTATGCAAGTTATCTAATCACGAATATTTATACTTATAATTAATTTCTCTACTGTTATAATATAATATTACTACTAATAAAAATAATATTAGAATACTAAATCATTTATATTTTGAATTATTTTGCTTCTGTATAAAATTAAAACTTTTTCAATAATTTTCATTTTTAATATAAAAATAATATTCTTTATAAAAAAAAATCTGGTGCAGGTGCGCGCATCACACATCTTTCACTTACCACCCTACTTTTGAAAATTCGTCATTAAAGCCCCCTCAGAGAATTTCCACTTAATTTAATATCGATATAGCGAGCTTAATCAAAATCGTTAGAGCCGTTTTGGAGAAAACCGCAAAAAAGAGTAAAATCAATGATGTAAAGTGGCACTTTCGGTCAACTGTTTTTAACGAAAAAGTTGCTGTAACACCCCGGGTATATACCTATTCTAAATACCGAGTTTCAGTTTTGGACAGCTTCTCGTTTCTGAGCTAGAGTGATCACAAGTACTAACACAGACACACACACAGAGAGAGACCATTTTGCCATTTTTTGGACTCAGGGGACCTCAAAACGTGCATTTCCGTCGAAAACTCAAAATTGAATTTTTGCACGATCGCAATACTTCCCCTTACTATATATTATATATATATATAGGTAAGTGAAAGTAATATATAAATAATAAAGGTTTAAGATTAAATAAACAACTTTTCAAATTAATATTTATATATTATTTAGTATACATTTTTAATATTATCTACAATATATCTATTAGATAAATTTGTATGTAATTATCAATTAAATAATATGAATGGGTTTTGATCCACTTTTAGTTGTAGCATTAATTTGAAATTTTTTATGTTTAATATATAAAAAAAATTAATTTAAATAAAAATAGAATCATTATTGGATTTTAAAAAGACTTGAATAAAGATAAATTCGCATTTAAATCTTAATTAGAAAATGAAGCTTACTAATCATCTTTATGAAATATTTTGATGAAACTATAGAATTTGAAAGAATCAAAATTATATCACCAAATTATATTTTCGTCTCAATTAAGTTTTAATTTCCTGTGCTATATTTATACCTATTCAAGTTTGTTGCCGCCATTTTAATTCTACTCAAAGTATCTATATTTAAAGACATTTCCTCTTTTTTTTGTATTAGTAATCCCTCCGTTGAACTCAATCAAAGTCTCTAGAAAATCACGTGTATGTTAATGATACCTGTGATAGGATTGCTAATGTTTTCGTGGTTGTTGATGAGTTGAAGAAGAAGCAAAAAGAAGCCCCCTTTATCGATTGCAAAGTTCGTCGCTACTCCTCCTTCTTTGAAAACGCAAGAGTGTCGTCGTTGGTTTGTGGGTGAATTCATGGGGAAGAGATGAAGGGCGGAGATCGGTTGGTGTGAGCAAAAAAAAAAAAAAAAAAAAACACGTCAGGGGTAAGAACGTCGTCTTATTTCGCATTCTGGCTATCGAACTGCCGGGAAACATCAATGAGGAACCAACGACCCGAAGCTAGGCATTTCTTTTTTTTTTATTTTATATATATATGTGTAATATAAAAAGGTGCACAAGTGCATCAAGCCCTTTACGGTTGCTCATTGCCCTTCTATTATAGAAGTAAAATTTATTTTTCACCCTACTATCTTTCTTTTTCTCAATTTCAAAACATAATTTCATATTCCAATTTCATATTTTTTAAATTGTTACATATAAAATATTTATGTATTTTACCCACATCTATTTCTGCTTTCATTTTATTTTCAAAGAAAATCAATATTTTTTTTATTCGTATTTAAAATTTGAAATCAATATAATTTATATCAATCTAACGATTAATTAATTTTAGCATTGAATGCGATTCTAAGGTAAACCTGTATTTATTATTATTATTATTACTACTATCATTAACTATCGAGATCTAAGCTGATTCTAGCTACCTTTAGTATTGATTATTAAGTGCCTCATGCTTCTTGATATATAATAGATAAATTAAATGAATTTGGCGAATTTCTTGACTTCAAGTATTTGGACTAGAAAAAATACAACTAGGATATCCTCCTAGTCAGCATTATTAATTATTATATAATCAATCATATTCTCTAGAGGAATTTTTTGTTTTAGTTTAGTTTATATATATATTTTGGTTAACATTTTATCTAATATTTATTATTTATTTTGTTCATCCAAATTGTTTAAATTTTCATGAAATTCGATTTCTTTTCATAAAAATGAAAATATAAATATAGTTAACAAAATAAATGGAAGAAAAATAAGAAAAACTAATAATGTTTTTATTGAATTGTTTTTTGTTTTTTTTTTATTTTATATATATTTCTAAAATTTAATTTTGGTGAAATAATTTTCCTTAGATAGAATCTATTTTAAAACAATTGGATGATTTTATGAAAGAGGAAAGTTTAATTTTATCCTTTCAAATGTCAGTAAAATTTGTATTAAGGACATCTGCATATCTGCTTTTTATGTATTTATTATTGCTATCGTAATAATAAATTTGCAAGCCGAATTTATATATTATTCCAAGAATAAAAGTTAAAAGGCACATTCAATATATTTATACTGAATATAATCACTTTTTTAATGGATAAAAAAAATAATTTATTTTTTATTTTGATTATCTAAATATTTTTTGAAAAGTAAAATTTAAAATAAATATTAAAATTAAATATCTAATAAATGTTTTATCAAAAATATTATAGAATAAATAATATTCAATTAAAGTTAATGCAAGTATTGCCACAAATTTACGTTTGTTACTATCTAACCTAACCTATAATATTTCAAAATGTGTGAATTACAAAAATAAACTTCAAAATAAATTATTATAATTGATTTTGGATTATATATTATAGTTATTTCAATGGCGTTACCGTGTATATAAAAATATACATATATAAGAATAAAAAAATAAATACTGATGTTCACAGGTAACTTATTAATTCTAATTTCATTAAATATTACTCTGTACAATAAACTAAAACAAAATAAACAATTAATAGAAAAATCTCATAATTTGTTTTTCAAGAAAAATTCAATATAAAAGTGGTATTGATATATATGTAGATGTTTTCTTTCCTATGTTTTTTTTAGCCTCAATTGTTTGGAAACATATTTACAAAACATACATATTTACAGAGTTGTTTATGGGGTCGCTCTCTTCAAGTGGTTAGTGATGTTTAAAACATGAGCAAGCAAACCCAAAGTAAACTCCCTCCAATATACTTGGGGTTTTAAATTAAATATTCATCAAATAGAAGATAATTAATTAGACTGAGAGATGATTGCATGAAAAATAAAATATTCTACAATTTACAATAGTTATAAAAAAAAATATTAATCGATATTTTTTTAATTATACGTAATAATTAAATTTTACAGTGAGTTTCAAATTACCCTATATATCAAAATATTGTTTTATTATTGTGGAAACTAATGATTTAATATTACTTTTAAATAACATTATCTTCTGATATTATTGCAAACACTTTTGAAAATACTTGAATACATAAACAATTATTATTTTTATTCTTTTAGTTTTGCCATTTATTCATATTTTATATTTTAATTGTAAATATATATTTCTATGTTTAGAAAGAAATATAATAAAATTATAGATTTTCTTTGCGGAAAATATTAAAGACTTTTTAAAATTATATAATTCCAATTGAATACATATTACTGAATACATACTCTTGAATTATTTACAGTGGCGGACTAAGGCTAAAGTGGGCCCTAGGTAGGGTGATCATATTTCGAAAACACCAAACCGGGACAAATGGTTTACCTTTTTTTTTAGAACCAAATTGAAAAAATTAAAAAAAAAGTACGCAATGTCCTAAATATTTAAAAACGGGACAATAGGCTGTCCCGAAGACATTTTTCGGGAAGCCGGGACAGAGCACCTAAAAATGGGACAATCTCGGAAAAACGGGACGTTTGGTCACCCTAGCCCTAGGCCCAGGCCTATTTTTCAGAAAAATGTTTCCTTTTTTATAGCTAGCCACGGTTTGGCTATAGTATGTAGTATATAGTATGTAGGCCTATTTAATTATCGGATTCGTGCCCTAGGTTCGTAATTTTCGGGCCCCCAAAAATTACTTGCCATAGGCAAGTGCCTAGGTTCCCTAGGCCTTAGTCCGCCCCTAATTATTTATAAATGTATATTATGGGAACGTAAGGAACGATAGAATAAGAGAAATGATGGGTATAGAGGAAAACATCATTAGCAAAATTGAAACCAAGCGATTGCGGTGGTATGGCCATCTGATGAGGATGGATGACAGTCGATGGCCAAAACGAGTGTGGCAATGGGTTCCTGTTGAGAAAAGAAAGCGCGGACGGCCTCCGAGAACCTGGCTTCAGGACGTGCTCAGTGCGATGAATGCCCGGGGACTTCAGGAGGGGGATTGGAATGATAGGACGAGGTGGAGTGCGGGATGCGATAGGCGGAGTCATCCGTAGAAGAAGTCGCATATATATATATATATATATTATGGGTAAATTATTTTGATAATCCTAATTAATTTTTACCGACCGACGATAGTAAGGGAGGTATTGTTTTCACACCAAATTTCACATGTGGAGATTTTCACATATCTCCACGAATCATGCATTTTCTTAACAGAAAAAAGTATTTTTAGCATGATGTCTGTCCGTCTGTCCGTCCGTATAGATGTGTACAGCCTGAACGGCTCAACCGATTTTGATGAAATTTGGTATATTTACTTAATGCATCAGTGGGATGAATTGATCAACTTTTGGTGCAAATCCGGAAACCGGAAGTGGTAGTATTAGCGATCGACGATAGGAAGGCAAGGGTTATTTTCACACCAAATTTTACATGAGGAGATTTTTTTATATATCACCACGAATCATGCACTTTGTATTGGTTTTATCCTAGAGAAAAATCATATTTATTAGTTTTTTCTTGATTTAAAATTATATGACGTCATCCAGTCATTCATGACGTCACAGCCTGGTCTTGCATATATATCTATATATATAAAGGAGAGTGTTTGTATGTATGTATGTATGTATGTAATTTGTTTACTTTTTTGCTGTCATAGAAACAAACAAAAAAGAAATTTCCTACTTAACCGACACTTTACCGGTAATTTTGAATTATAAACATCAAAAAATAAGAAACGATTTCTATGAAATTACATCACAATATTCTTATATACCTCTGTAATAAATGAACTTAATAATAAAAAATCAAATAAATCCATTAATTTAAATTAATACTATTAATGAATGTATATATTATTAATTTATCTTTAGTTTTAATCAATATTTTTATACCGTTAATTTTTATAAATTAATTTTTCTAAATTGTCTCAAGTCTCTAACTTTGCATTTTCTCAAATTTTATTATAATTAAAAATAATCAATAAAAATCAAGCAATGAAATTAAAATATCGAAATGAAATGATCAAGAAATATTATACTCTATTATAACATATACAATACTTATAAACTATAAGCGGAGGAAATATTAGACGATATCATTGAGGGTTCATGCCAAATCGATCAACATTAATTAAGATATTTTCATTATGACAGATATTAAAAAAACCGCGAATTCAATATATCTGTTCACTAATTATTTGTAGACTTTAGTAAAACCTACGCATGACTCAATAGATCCGGATAAACTTTTTCAAATTTTGATCTTAAAATTTATCTTGAAGGTAGTAAAGAAAGAGTAAGATGCGGAAATCAATTGTAAAATATTAGGTGACCCAGACGACTTAAATATAATAGGACATAGGTTCTTAAACTTATGTACTCCACGGACCCCCACTTGAAAAAATTTTTTTTGACGGACCCCCATCACAACTTTAGGTACTTTACGTCATTTTATTAATTAATTTCTGGCTTACGATCTCATAAGGACAAGGATATATGATGAATATTTCTAACAGTGATTGGTGAATAACGATTTTTTTGCATATTGTAGAACACATTTTATTAGAAATTATAATATTGAAGAAAGAAAATACAAACATTGTCATAGCAACAAATCTCACAAATTATAATGGGTACTTACATTAAATTCATATAAATATTTTATAATTTTTTTCAGAAAATATTAAATAAGAAATATTTTAAAAAATAACTGCATCTATCTCATTAAATATAACTTACATATTTAATGAGATGTATGCAGTTGTTTTCTTGAAACAAGAATCTCAATATCTGGCTTAATATTGGAAACTTTTAATCTAAGATCCGGCTCTACATTTAATTTGTTTCTATATTTAGACTTAATATAAAATAGTACCGAAAAAGCTTGTTCGCATAAATATGTTGTGCAGAATGGAATCAAGTGTTGAAGTGCTTTATTTGCAAGCGCAGGATAATCTGACCTGAGAAGTAACCAAAAGTTGCTCAATTCAGTTTTGTTAAATTTTAGTTTATAAGTTGTATCACATGATAATTCCACGAGAATATCTTGTTCAGGTGCAGATAAATGTTTAGCATTTGTAATTTCCATATTAAATGGATCTCTGATCCAGTTATTGCAAGGATCAGGAGTAGAAAAATACTTCCTGAAGTTGCTTTTCAAAGTAATTAAATGTTCAACAAATAATTGACGCGTTTGATTAAGCAATTTTTCACTGGAGCTTTCTATGAAATCATTGAGAGTTGGAAAAGACTCATATACACCGTTCTGGATGCGTTTCGACCACAAGTCGATTTTTTTAATCATTGCTTCTATTTTATCTTCAACTTTAAATATATTTACAACAGTACCTTGCAGGCTCAAATTAAGTTCGTTCAATTTTGTAAAAATATCAGTCAAGTAAGCCACCTTAGCTAACCAGATAAAATCATTGAAACATTCGGTCAGTTCAAAATGCGCATCTATTAAAAACAATCGTATTTCATCTCGAAGCTCAAAAAGGCGAATGAGTACTTTCCCGCGGGACAACCAACGTACATCTGTATGTAATAATAAATGTGTATGTTGACTACCCATTTCCTCACACAAAATTTTAAAAACTCTGGAATTAAGTGGACGAGCCTTAATGAAATTGACAATTTTAACTACTTCGTCTAATGTTCTTTTCAAATCTGGTGACATATTTTTGGCTGCTAATGATTCTCTGTGAATGCAGCAATGATTCCAAACAACCTGAGGCGCAACATTTTTAATAAGAGCAATCAATCCAGTTCTTGTACCTGACATTGCACGAGCACCATCAGTGCAAATTCCAACACATTTTGGCCACTCTATTTCATTTTCGGTTATAAAATTATTCAAACTGTTAAATATGTCATTAGCTGTCGTTCGTGAAGGTAGTGAATCACAAAACAATACATCTTCTTGTATTTGATTTTCAAACTCATATCTAATGAAAGCTAACAAATTGGCATTATTAGTGACATCAGTACTTTCATCCAATTGTAATGAGTAATAGTGACTTTTGCGCACTCTCGATATTAATTCTTCTTTTATATTACATGACATGTCTTCAATCCTATTCTTAACCGTATCATTTGATAATGAAATCAAATTTATATCGTTTGCTGCTTTAGTTCCTAACATTATATTTGTAATTACTTTTGTAGCAGGAAGAATTAATTGCTCTGCTATATTATGCGGCTTTCCTGCTTTAGCAATAAGTAGAGCTACTTCATATGATGCCATTACTGCTTTCTTACTCATACCACCAGATCCCGTCTTTACCATCAATTTCTGACTTGAATTAAGTTCTTCTTTTTTCATTTTAAAAAATTCGATAGACTTACTAACATGCTCGCTGTGCTTTGTTTGTAAATGACGTCTGAGATTAGCAGGTTTCATACTTTCATTGGATAAACTTTCCTGACATAGAACGCAGACTGGTCTTTCCACATCATTGTTGCAAATATAAGTAAATCCAAATGATAAATAATCATCCGAATATTTTCTAGTTTTGCGTTTCTTGGTAGAGTTTGCTGTTGATGCCTCATCATCTGATTCTTTCCGTTTCTGTGTTGAACCAGTTTGTAGCCAACGATCCATTTTATGGAGTAATTTATTAACATTGAACTACAATAATATAAATATAATATAAATATAACGAATTATTATTTACTAGCTATGTTTTAATATGATTTTAAATGAATGTTTTAATATCATTTTAAATGAATGTTTTAAATCATTTTAATAAATGTTTTAAATCATTTTAAATAAATGATTTAATATCATTTTAAATGAATATTAATTTATATAATAAATATATTTCGTAATTTGATTCTAAAATATTATTAAAATAAATATTTTTTATTCATAAAACTAACTTATACTTACTCTCAAAAACAGCCTTTCTGGGAAATTGCAAAATGTGTTTAGTGTTTTTATAAAATAATGATCATGCAAATTACACTAAAAATTAAAAAAAATTATTAGCTATAATAAACTATTATTAGCTATAATTTAATTATAATTAATTAAATTAATAAAAATAATTTAAAGATACAACTCGTTGAGAAATGAACTTATAATTAACATTAATAAAAATAATTTAAAGATACAACTCGTTGAGAAATGAACTTATAATTAACATTTGCTTTAAAACTGTTTAAAACCCCAGAGTGGACGCTGACAATTTGGGTTTTTCCGGGTAAGACTGTCCCCTCCCCTGGTTTTCCCCAATAACAAAGTGAAAGAAAATTCCCTTATATGCCTCCCCTTCCGAGCCCCTAAGAGGGGTTATTTTAAAGGAACAATCGAAAAATGATTTTAAATGAATGAATGGATGAAAATTCAAATTTTATATATAGTTTTTTATATATGTTTATTTATTCACAAAAAATTAATTGACATAATTATCAATTTAATAAAATAAAATAGTATTATTAATAGTATTAAATTATAGCCGTAATTCTCTAGGAGGATATAGTTAAACAATGAACTTTAAATATTTATATATGTATATATTTTTACGATGATTTTTTTCCGAGGACCGCGGACCCCCAGTAAAGGCTTCGCGGACCCCCAGGGGTCCGCGGACCACAGTTTAAGAACCACTGTAATAGGAGATTCGGCAATTGCAATTACAGATAGCGAGGAAAAATTAATCGAGGTAGGAAAAGAGATGAGGTTTGAAATGAATAATGATAAATAAATATATTTAGAAACAAACAGGAGCAGTATTAACATACAAAATGTAGAATTTGAATATGTAGAAAAATTGAATGTAATCACGAAGGATAATAATATTTGAGAAGAATTTAAATCGAAGTTGCAATCGGGAAACGCCTGTTATCATGCAGTAAAGAGGCTTATCTCATCAAAAAAATTATTTAAGGGAATGAAAATTAAAATATATAAAACAATTATTTTGTCTGTTGTATTATATGAGTGTGAGACATGGTCTATGATCTTAGGAGATGAGAGTGGATTCAGAGTATTTGAGAATAGAATTCTCCCCAGCATTTATGGGCCAAAGAAAGATGAGTACATCAGGGAATGACGTACAGAGGCTCAGGATAAGGACACTTGGAGAAATGTGGTTGTAGCTGCCAAGAACTTTCGAATAAATAGATATAACATATTCAATAATAATATATATAATTAATTTACTAAATAAATTAAAATATATTTTAAATAATCACACAATAAGAAATGAATGTTTTATGTTATACATTGTTTGAAACAAAATGGATGAAAACCTTTTACTACTTTCAACCAAATGCTATGTACCACTCGGGGGTACAGGGGGCGGAGCCCCCGTCTAGATGTGAAGAGCGACGAAGGAGCTCTGAGCAGCTAGTTATAAATAAAATAAAATTAAAAATGTTTATATTTATTATTTATTTATCCATATCTGTTTTTTATTACATTAATAGATATATTAAAATTATTTGAAATTGTTTCTGTAGCTGGAAATTAATTTACTTCAAACCGTCGGTCGGTTCGGACCTGGCCACAGGTCAACTTATTTATTATTTCTATTGTTTCAAAAATGCATTTATTCAATAATAAATAAATAATAATAAATAATAAAAATTATAATCTGAAGTATTATTTAACTTCTCGAATATCGTCATATTTTTTCAATATCTTGTACATCAATGGTAGTTTATTTACTTCTCTTTTGATCGACATTAATTTTCTTATTCAGGCACCTTCGACTTTTTGTCCTTCGCATTTTATCCTGCGCCATCGATTTTGGAACTTAGTGATCGACAGTTATACACAAATTTGCTTTATTTAAAATATGTAATCATTCAATAAAACAATACCGCATAATGTTATTGCATCTAGTTTACAAAAATATTTATTATTAAAATGTTTCAAAATTTTACTTTAAAGTTGTAATAAGGTATTATTAGTGTTAGTTTTTATAAATTTAAAAAGATTTCTATAATATAGCTTGAGTAGTTAATTATTAGTATCAGAATTAGAAGTATTCATAGAGAAGAGAAAATTATGGATATTGAGAAAATTATTTTTATAATATTTTTCATTGAATTAAATAACAGTTTAGAATAAAGAAAAAAAAGTAGGATAGATATATGATTTTGTATTTTTATGTATTATATTTTAAAAAGTCTTAATCAACATCATGTCTTAACATAAAAAAAATAAGTAAGTATCAGCAGTTTCTTTCTCAATGATCAATAGAAATTGATATAAACTCTTTTTAAGATTCCCTTGGAGTCACGTAAAATGCGACTTTATTTAAATTCCTGGCTGTCTCCGCTAATCTTGATATGTCTAATAAATTTAAATTAGTCGATACGTTTCATCAAACTATTTGACACCCCTGGGGTCGAATTCTCTCCTATACTTTTTATGCCACCGAACAACTTCCTATCGTTCCCTGTTCCCTTCATAAACGCAAGGTAATATCCCCTTTAAAACATCAAGGCTACCCCTTCCGCTTTTCTCCCTTTTGAGAAACCCTTCGACCTCGTTCGTTATGCAGAAGAAGGCAGAAGAACATGCTGACGCCACCTGGCAAGGACCACATGTACCAATACCACAACCAACAAGAAAACACCACAACTTACATACTAATACAACAACTGGCCATAAAGTAAAGCTCTCTTAAACATCTGACATCGAAAAACGAACTATATATCATTGATATTAGTTGAACGATCCAGTCTTGAAGAAAAATGGTTCAGACGACAAAGTTATTTTATGAAATTAAAGTTGCCCTCACTCACCCTCTTACTTTTAATAAAATAGAATAAAAAATACTTGTTTTCATAATTTAATTGTAAATAAAAAGTTTCTCCGAACTTTAGGAAAAAAATACATAACGATTGAAGTGTATTTCTAAAAATATATGAGATTAAATAAATACATAATTATCTATTAAATTTTGTATTATTTTATAGTTCCGAGTACATATAATCTCGTTAAATTCAATAATTTTTTATAAGAAACAATAATTGTGATACTTGTTAATCTGGTCAATAAAACTAAAATATAAATAAATAAAATATTCCTTGAAAAGAACAATAAGTAGATATAAAGATATTAGCTAATATCAAATTTTTTACAAATAACATTTATAAAACGAAAAGTTGCGGAGTCTAGTTGTTATAGACCTGGTTTGGTTAAACATGCAATTAAATGATCGAACCCCCAAAAGTTTATGTATAATTGATAATTTAAAAATCTAAAACCAAGAATTAATTATTAATCCAAATTAATATTTAATTCACTTAAAATCAGATTATTTTGTCTAGATGTCTAGATCATTCGAATGGTATACATAACAATTCCATTGACGATTTCAGTCAAGTCGCAATGTCTTATTTGTACTAAATGGATATACAAGTAGTCACATTTTATTCACAATATATGGTGTATATAAATATTATGAAAAATTATTTCTGCGTTCATTTCACGTTTAATTGTGAGTTTTAAGTCTTGATGTTTCGGCGCCCATTTTGGCGCTATTTTCAAAAAAAAATTGTTTATAAGGAAATTTTTGGGGATTTTGTATTTAATGGGTTGAATAATTTGGACTTACTGTGTTCCGAAGCTCCGAAGAATCCTTAGCACTAAGTCTTCAACTGACATAGGACTGCTACTGACGATAGTCCGAGGTCAGTTGTCTGTCAGTCGGGCGCAGAAACATCGAGGCTCAAATTTCACAAGTAAACGTGAAAATAACCCGTAAATAATTTTTCATAATAATATAAACTTTCACGGAAACTTTAACGAACATATATATAATAAATTATAAATTAAATACAAAAGCTATTTATCATTAGTATTTAATCCCCCATTTTGTTAATGATGGCTTTTCCTTGATAACCCTATTAATTTAAAGGGATGTCATTTACATTACTCTATTTAAGTAATGATTAATGTAATATTTTTTTTACATTTCGAATTATGTCTAAAGTATAAAAAGTATTGTGATCATAACAAAAAACCGATTATGAGATTTTGGTATTATTTATCTCCAATTTAAGTATCAATTACTGTCATTTTATGATCATGTTTAAGAATTTGTGTTTCTGGCTATTCTCTCTAAACTCCAACGTCTATGTCTATAGTATACCATTATTCTGATTACATTAAAATTATATAAGAGGCTTATAAAATCTTTTAAATAAAAAAAAATTAAAAACAGTTCCTAATATCTTGTTGAGAATTGTATTTCCAGTTTCTCTACCAGTGATTTTAAGTCTTTTTTACTAATTAAATATTAATAAAAAATGTTGAATATAGGTATATAAAGAATTTCTTTCACTGAAATTAATTTTTTATAATATTTATTTATCATTAAAATTTAATAGAAATATTAATAATTTATGTTGATTGAAAAAGACAAAATTAAACTTTTAGGTATAGCATTAAATTGAAAAATACTAACAAGAGTAGCTGAAATCAGCTTAGAACCTCCTAATAGTCTTAAAAATATAAACTATACATATAATATAGATATACTCTATATATTCTAACTTAAATATATTATAGTAAATATTATAATTTAATCATTCAAAGAATTCTGTGTGTAAAACATACTAGTTAATTTTTAATAGAGAAACTTTTATTTCAAAATGGAAATGTCATTAAATAAATAAAAAATGAATTCAACCGAAGAATTTTTTTTATTTAATTTAACTAAAATTGTATTTATGTTATGAAATATAATTAAAAAATGATATTAAAAAAACTTATCTTGATATCTAATTAAAATAACATAATTAATAATAATAACATAATTAAAATAACACTTCAAAGATATACCTACATGTAATTATAATTAATATAATATATATATATATATATATAGAGAGAGAGAGAGAGAGAGAGAGAGAGGAGACAGAAATATAATTTATTATAATTATATAAAAAATATGTTCAAATTCATAAAAAATAGAAATACATGTTATATTAACTTAATACATACTCTTATTATCTATCAAAATGTTTTCAATAAAATTTTATATAAAGTATATTTATATTCATACTTACAAATTAACATTTTGTAAATGAGAAATGTGCAGTATACTGACCTGGAACAAAAAGAAAAAAAATAAATTTTAATATTAAGTTAAAACACATTGAATTTAAAATAAATCTATTATTTATATGTACATTTTATTTAATAATTTATTAATTATATGAAATATTACCTAAAATACCTACTTACTTTAATAAAATAAAAAATAACAAATTCAAATATCACAAATTAAAGTAACAAAATATATTTTTGAAAAAACAAAATAATTTCATCGACTAGTGTGTCTAAACATGAGAGTATTTAACAAAATTTATATAATATCTAATAATAAATATATTTATTATACAGTATAGTACATTTATTAATGTTTAAATATGTATTCTATTGATAAACTTTTAAAAAATAAATATCTAAAATCAAAATATATACTTATTCTAATGTTCTGAAAATTTATTTTTTATTTTATTAAAAAAATAAAGAAATAAATATCTCTCTCTCTAGGTATATATATATATTTGTTCATTACTCATCTGCATTTAGGATTATTATTTACATTTCGAAATTTCAATCAGAATTTATTTTTAATTATCTGTTCCGTATAAACAAGAATTATCTAATTTAAGTAATGTTCCTAATGAATAAATACATTTTCGATTTTTTAATAATTTCATTTATTATGTCTGCATTATATCTTTCGATTAATTCCTTTAGCCACTCTACCATCAAAATATAATTTAAAATTTTGTTTGAAATAATTTATATAATTTTAATTACCAATATACTATAACAAAGATAATTAAATATAGCTAATTTCTATAAAAATTTAACTAGAAAAAACGAAACGAGTAATTAAATTTAAAATAAGTTAATTATTTCAGGAATACTTTTAAGGATCGATACTAACAACATCATTTTATATTTAAATGGAATTCAATATTTATATAAATTAAAGTAGATGAATCTTTCCTATTCACGTTTGCTTTCATCTCCCTTTTATGAAATGACTAGTTAAGGTGTTTATTTATTTATTTATTTTAATTTATATATATATATATATATATATATATTAAATTTATTTTGTTCGTGAAAATAAAAAATATAAATTTATTATTTGAAAAAAAAAAGAAAATATCTAAGAACTGCATACTAGAGGAAAAAGAGAATTATAACTTGGGTAATATATATACGTTACAATATGACATATTGTAAATAGGATGGAATTAGTCAGTGGTATGTATTCATTTATTTCAATAAATTTCAACTAGAGAGTGGATCAATCAATTAATTTTTAGTATTAAACTCTTATATATTGATATAAAATTGCATGTTACCTCGTTTCAAGATATATTCCCATAAATGTTAGATAATACATACAAAAATATTATAATAATTATAATAAATAATGAAATATTATAATTGAGATATTTGATAAGGTATTATTTTAATTGATTTAATAAAATTTTGAGATCCTATAATATTTAATTATTATTTTATTTGAGATAAATTTAATGTTTATTATTATAAATATTTTAAATAAATATCAATGAAAGAAATGCTGGGATTGTATATAAATGATTAGTATACAATGTATATATGGTAAAAAGGCGCCACAGGGTGTGATGGCTAGCATCGCTGACTCACATTCTCGTGGTCAAATCCCGGGCCTGGCAAGGGAATTTCTCTATCTGGGGTTAATGGGTCGGCGTCAACCCAGCCTCCGGGGTCAACATTGGGAAGTTACTTGATAAAAAGTAGCGCCTCCGATCAAGAAAATCAAAGTAAAGGATGATAGGACCCGTTCTACTGATCATAGGACACCTAGTTGTATAGAAATTCTTAACCACTAAAAGCGTAGGGTAGTGGTGCACAACCCATGGGTCGCGAGAAAAATTTTCAGGGTCACCAAATTTGAAAAACTTTTTATTTAACAATAAAAAAAAACCTCTAATAAAAGGAAATTTCAGAAATAGTTTCATTTTAACTATGTTGACGATTAAAAACAACCTCTACTATCCACTCAGGGGTCGCGACAAATTTTTTCAAAAAAATGTGGGTCGCAAATGAAGATAGGTTGCGCACCACTGGCGTAGGGAAATTCCAGGACGATAATACCAAAGATGTCAGAAAATTCGTTTTAACAATACAAATCTATTATTAATAATGTTAGAATTACAAATCAATCTATCTTTCAATTTATCAATCCAAATACATTTTATTCCTTAACCGAGTTCAAACTCAATGTTACCCCAGAATTTTCGAGACTGACTATCAAAAATTCACAACCTATATCCAGAATGAGTTAAAAAAAAAAATTATATTATATTTACTTATGTATATTACATCTATAAAATATAAGTATGTTTTCCAAACTCATTGCAATTTTGATATCTTTTGATATTTATTATTATATTTTATTCATTTATCCATGTGGGGTCTCTGAACTTGAAAGTAATAATACTTTGTCGAAAGCAATCATCCATCTAACATATGTTATCTCAACTCTCCAACTTTTAGTCACTTACATTTATTTCTCGTCTCTCTAACCCCTGTGAACTCATAATCTCACCAAACTATCCAATTCCCATGTTATTAATTTTGTTAACTATTAAAAAATAAAAAAAATTATTTTAGATCTGTACAAATGGATTTTTATCTCAAAAATAACCCAGAATTTTATAAAATATAAATCATGCGAAATAATTAATTACATATATACCTGTAGATCAGTGATTCTCAACCTTTTTTTACCGCGGCACACTTTTAACGGTTTAAAAATTTGGCGGCATACAAAGTAAACTAAAAATAAGTGTAAAAGTTATTTACTAATTTACCATATTAGAAAAATTGATAAAGAGTCGAAAATGTTTAAGAGCCTGATAGCAAAAACATTTTACCTTTTTTTTACAAACATATTACAATATAAATATAAAAAAATTTTATAAAATAACGTTTTTCCAATGGACTAAAAAGAATAAAATAATTTTTCTATAAGTTTGACAAAGTTTATGGATTAATTACTTCATATTCAACGAAAAACGTTGGGCGCATTTAGTTTAATTTATTTATATGAACAATCAAGTCGAATTTTTGTAATAATAAAAATTTTATTAAACACATAAACTGACAATTTTTTTTATCATGCAATAAAATTGATAGTTTAAGAGCTAAGAAATTAATATTTTATTATTTTTCACTGTAATATACTTATATCAAAGTATGTATCAAAATTTAAAAGAATTTTTATTAAATTTACATATTATCAATCAAATCCAAAATGGTTGATTATATTTGAAGAAATAGTGTTACTTGTTAATTAAGTGTTTTAGTGGGATATGTATCTTAGTATATATATATATATATATATAAATGAATTATAGCTCTATAAAGAAAGTTAATTGCTTAGAACCAAATGCGCCCAACGTTTTTCTTTGGGCGCATTTAGTATTATTGAATAATAATTATTACATAATATTTATAAATAAATAATTTTTATTAATATGAGATTTTATAAATGTATATATATATAAATATATACATTAATATATATATAAATGTATATTTTATAAATATATATATATATATTATATTGTCTTCGTAAAAAAAGGTTATTCTATTGTTTTGTTTCCTTTCTATCGGGGACATATACAATGTATAAAAAAAAGATATTTTCTCTATACCATCTGAGGGGAAGAAACCCCTCCTCATTTTGGTGATACAACTGATTAATAAGAATTCATCATTAACTTTAATGCTATGAAATATTTTTAAATACGTTCAAAATGAAAATCTATCCTGAAATCAATAATATATGTTTCAAAATCCGTTGAAAAAAAATTAATCGGAGCAATACAAAAGGAGTTAGTTACTAAAAGTAATTAATCGATAATTAATTACAATTAATTAATTATAATTCAATTATATTTATTCTATACCTTCTAGGGATCCATTGAAATATCTATAAAAATAAAAAGTCGATGAAAAATCGAAATCAATTTGTCAAAAGAACAAACAGACAGACAGAGAGACAGACGCCAAGTGAAGTTAAGAAAAACGTTATAAAATAAATAAGTACTTTTTCTTAATTTGAACTTTACATTTTTACATTTGTAAAATTTGGCGGCACATTTTGAAAATCTCGCGGGGCACAAAGGTGCCGCGGCACAGAGGTTGAGAATCACTGCTGTAGATAGTATATTTTTTTAATAGTTAGATAAATATTTAAATAGATAATAAATAAAATTAGTGTATTTTTAAAAGAAGTTCTCAAATATATATTTGGATGGGATGTACTTTTTGTTTGTTAATAAAAAAATGTATAAAAATAATTGCATAACTTCTTAAAGCTTTTGTTTTCTGTCAATTCCGAGTGAATTTTTTTTCTATAAAAATGATAAAACATTGATTGGTAGACACTTTGTATAAAATGTTCTGTGAATTTTAAGCCGTGGAAGAAACTTGTTCTAATCCACTTGCGCTCTTTTCCATATGACATGGATTCAATTCCGAAGAGAAATAGAACGAATTCAATAGCAACGGTTCGGATGCAATCTAAACTCAGAGGATTTAAATTGAATTAACTTGAAATGAAGGCATTCAGATTGATAGAAAATAAAATAACAAATAAATGAATAATACTTTTTTTTTTCTTTCATGAGAATCATTTAGAAATTTTCTCCCTCTCTCTCTTTCACTTACACACAAACACATACAATTATGGATATAGAATATGTTCTTTTAAGTTTCTGTTTTTAATATGAAAAGTTATTTTCTTTTTATTTTCGCGTCTTAATGATGAGACGTTTCGGTGCACATTGATGACCTCAGGCGAGAGTAGTGCACAGAGTTAGTGTCAGTGCTAGTGCCGAGAGCTTCAGAACGCAAGTCAAAGATATATATAATCCACTGATTCGACCGTAAATCCCAACAATTAGTCTAACTAACTAACAGATGAAATATAGAAATAATAATTATATTGTTGGCCCAATTTTTAATTCACGATTTAACTATTTTATAATTAATAATTATTATTAATAGTATAAGTTGAGTACGAAATATTCTTGATAAAAAGAAAAATATTTATTGAATTTTTTTTATACAATAATATAAAAAATAGAAATAAATAAAGGGTATTTTTCAAAAATTATTGCGATCCAATTTATTTTAATTATTTGAAATATTTCCGGGCCGATCAATTGAGCTCTGTGGTTTGTCTAATGATAGCCCAATCCAAAATGTGATATGTTAAATGTAGCCATCGGTGGTGGTATAGGAAGGCGGGTGCGGTGGCGGTGATGGTGGTTTGATGTTCCAGCCATTTGGACAATCCCAACTAATGACCACTCGTCTCTTTTATAGATCTATATTTTATTTAATCAAAATTATTCAATGAGGCAAGTGCAATCAGGGGAAGCTTATTAAAAAAAATAATTTAATATAATATGGTTTACGTCAATTTAGCTATATATATATATTAATATTATTGTTATCATTTTTACATAAAATATATTCTAGAATAAATTTTATATATATTTTTTTTTTAATTATTTGTAATTTAATAACTTATATTTAAAAGGTATGATTATTAATATACGAATACTAATAATAAATTTTTAAAACGAGAATAATATATATATTATATACCTACCTAAATAAAAGTTAAAATTTAATAGTCAAACATTTCATGTTTTATTTAGTTTTTAAGTTATTTTATTTATTAATATTATTTTTATTATATTAATTTAAAATTTAATTATTTTTAAATTTCAATTTAATTTAAAAAAAAATAATGATTAGAATGTTTAATTTATTATAAAGAAAAAATATTTTCCATAATAATAACTTAAAGAGATCCGTTAATACGGGATTAATTTCTAGATAAATATGCATTAAACTGAATTATGTTCAATTCAACACACTTTAAAAAAAAAACAACAAAAATTATTACAAATACAATGTTTTTTTCTTTAGAAATTGATAATTTTTGAAAACTGTATCATTAGTAAATACTAAGATACATTACAGGCAGTGTCCTATGTAAACTGTTTTAATAATTGTATTTTATTATTTCTTTTAGAAAAAATATCTCATCATTTATTTTACTTTTTTCTTTGAGAGATTAAAACATTCGTGTGTATGTTTTATTATTAAAATCAAGTATTAGGATTGAAAATTAAACTGTTTAATAAAATTTATATATATAAATTTATTTACTATATATATTTAAAAGCTTTAAAGTTTAAAGAATTAAAAAATAAAGAATAAATCTATGTGTAAAATATTTTTTTCTGTACATATACCATCGTATATATCTATATATCATTAATCTCTGGTTCACCATCTGCGATTTTCCGAAAGGGCTGTAATGGGATGGTAAAAGGCAAATATTTTAGTTCCGAAGAGAGATGGATGACATTACACAAAGGGAATTTCATCTGTTCGTTCCCACGTGAATTCTAAATACAAATCTTCAATTATAGATAGATATTTACTGATTCATAAAATTTCCATCTAAATTACTCTTGCTTGTTAGTTTGCTTTTTAATAGATTTGTAGTACTTATACTTTTTTTTATAAATTTTGTATTTAATCTGAATTAATTATTTAAATTAATTTTTCATTTTTTATATGCTTATAAATGTATTGACAAGTACACAGACACACAATTTTATTATATAATAAATATATTTTTTAAAATAAAATAAAATAAGATATTAGAATTAATAACCATTTTCAATAATAAAATGATTTAGCACAGTGATGGCGAACCTTTTTGAGAACTGGGTCGTATTTTGATATTATTTTTTTAGATCTAATTCGTGGGTCACTATGTATCTAATTGAAAAAGGAATTTGGAAAATCACATACAATATATATTTTGTATAAATATATTTATAAATAATTAATAGGTATATCAGTGTTTCTCAACCTTTCAGAGCATCGCCAAATCATCTGAACTTTTTTTTTTAAAACCATATTGAAAAAGATTTAAAATAAGCTGGAGTGTCTCCACTCAACTATCTCGCAATTTGAATTGGATTAAATAACATATATTATATTTAAATTAAATTTATTATAAATTATAAATTAAAATTAATAAATAATATTTATTAAGCCAGCGCATGTTTGGCTCTTTGTTGATGGCACCACGTCACGTGTTGGCACGTGATTTGCAGTGTTAAAAAATTAATTCTGGTACTTTCAGCTATTCAATCAAGCTGAAATTTTATATATAGCAGTTTTATACAATTTTTAATCATGTGAAAAACTATCAATCATATATCTTAATTTTTACGGTCACTTTAGAGGAAAAAAATCAAAACGTTTTAGGTATAGACCCTCTTCGGGTTGAGCTACATTTCTCAAAAATTGATAGAAAATTTAGAATTTTGAATAATGGCCGTATACCAAATTTCATGATTCTAGCTCAAACCGTTTTTGCGTAATGTTCTCTACATACATACACACAGACATTTTTCTCAACCTTAGTGAAAATGATTCAAGAACCTTCAAAACGTATAAAACATCAAAATCTCGACATCGAAAATTTTCGTGATAACTGATTTAGTATAAAGTTTTTAAAAATTTCATTAAGTATTCCTATGAACCTTCAATATATTTATTATTTCTATTGTTTCAAAAATGAAATTTATTCAATAATAAATAAATAATAATAAAAATAATAAAAATTATAATCTGAAGTATTATTTAACTTCTCGAATATTGTCATATTTTTTCAATATCTTGTACATCAATGGTAGATAAATTTACTTCTCTTTTGATCGACATTAATTTTCTTATTCATGCACCTTCGACTTTTTGTCCGCTTTCGCATTTTATGCTGCGCCATCGACTTTGGAACTTAGTGATCGACAGTTATACACAAATTTGCTTTATTTAAAATATGTAATCATTCAATAAAACAATACCGCATATTGTTATTGCATATAGTTTACAAAAATATTTATTATTAAAATGTTTCAAAATTTTACTTTAAAGTTGTAATAAGGTATTATTAAAAAGATTTCTATAATATAGCTTGAGTAGTTAATTATTAGTATCAGAATTAGAAGTATTCATAGAGAAGAGAAAATTATGGATATTGAGAGAATAAAAATACTCATGATAATGATCTTCCTGTTTATTCTTTAGAAGTACTTTTTGTTATGTTATCAAGAATATAATAATAATATTTTAAATTAAATTATAATTATATGCGAAATGTCTTAGGTATATCCCCTTCCTAAATATAAATATACCATTTTCTTTATAATTTGCTTCGTTTCTCTCAACCGGAATAACGAACTCACAAACGACAACTCAAAGGAATGTTGGTTTAACATAAGACCCACAAGCTGTGGTAAATTTGTTTATAGAGCCATAAATATTTTAATGTAATTTGATGGATTATCAATTAAATTCCTAATGAGAAATATTTCGATAGTAAATTTAGAATTGATGTTGTATTAATAAGTCAAACAACCAAATTATCAACAACAAGAGTGGTGGGTGGAATCCATGGAATGGGTTTAGTCCAAGTTATAGAATTAAAAGCATTCACAATCAATATATTGGTCCAAAGGCAGAGGATCGTTAATTGGAACGGTCAACTGCTTTGAGCACATATAATAAATCCAGACAAGAGTCACCTCGCGATAGGGATACTATCCACTCATTCATTTAGCTTTCGAAAAGCTTTAACAATTTTTACAATACAATTAGTATACTAAATATATACCCACTCATTCTCTTTCTCTTTCTCACTCATTCATCCATTTTAATGACGTACTGAAAATAAATGAATTTATTTTTTTATTTAAAGTCGATCAAAGGAATTAAAAAAATAAATAAATAAATAAAATAAAATCAAGGAAAAAGTACTCAAAATCAATAAATATCTCTTTGTTATTAATATTTTATTGAAACTATTGTTTCAAAGCTTTTATTAGCTTTATTAGCTTAAATTGAAAAAATAAGAGGTTTACCTGTGGTGGGGAGAAAAGTAAATGCTCCGGGCTGATCATTTATTTATTATTTTATATGATTTTATAACAAAGAGAATAAAAGGAGGGAGAACGTATTGATAGAAAAGAAAGAGGTAGGGTGGAAGTAAATATAAATAAATATTTAAAAAAAAACAAGAAAATTATTCTTTTTATAAATTATTCTAATCTTTTCATCTTAAAGTTAAATTATTCTTATTATTTTTATTATGTTTAAGATTTAATTTATTTAATTATTTATTTATTTGTGAGGAAATAATGATGAATAATTTAAGTGTAATTTCATATATAATAAGTAAGTTATATATATATATATATATATTAGTTGCTCTGTTCCGGCGTCCTCAAAAATGTTTTTTCAAAATTAAGGACATATCGTACGTTTTTTTTCAAATTTTTTTCAATTTGGTTCTAAAAAAGCGTGAGTGTCCTCCCCTAGACTTTCCCGCATATAAATAGGTAATTAGGTTATTATTATTATGTTTTAACAACAATAAAAATAAACAAACCAATTAATTTAAATTATAAAGTAAAATGGTTTAACACTTATATATATTTATAATTTACACCTAACGCTACTTGTATAGGTAAAATGTCACTTCCGGTAGTCAGATCATGATGAAATTTGGTATCTGAATTTTTTTCATATTTTTAAATCTATATACAAAATAGGAAGCAAATATCTCCAAGCAAACTGGTACTTTACTTGAAAGGTAAACGCAACCAGTGTAGGTAAAGTACCACTTCCGGTTAACTGATTTTGACGAAATTTTGAGAGAAATCTACAAACTGTGAATAATATCGGTGTACCAAATTTCGAAGTCCTAGCTTGATTAGTTTTTGAGTAAATTTGACATTACATACATACATACATACATACACACACACACACAGACATAATTCGAAAAATGGTATTTTCCGACTCAGGGAGGTCTAAAACGTCAAGATCTATCGAAATCTCGAAGTCGAAATTTTTGACGATTCCAATACTTCCCTTATACGAAGTATGCGGGAAAGTAAAAAAAGGTAACCGTTTGTCCCGGTTTCGTGTTTTCGAAATATGGTCACCCTATATATATATATGTATATATATTCTTCATTAACAAAATATGTGATATCTCTAATGAATATGTGAATGTAAAAAGATAAAAATATAATAATTATATTATTACCGCGTTAAATATATATTTAAATATTTAATAATATAATATATATTATATACTCATATATACTTATATATATTCTATAGGTATAATCAATACTATTTATAAAGATAATGATCTTCTTTTATTTGAACTTTTTAAAAAATAGAACAGTTATTCATATGAATAAAAAATAATTTTAATGACGTTTATTTAGTTTGTATATTTAATGGGGAGAAAAAAAATATTTATAACTTTCTTTTAACGATATTCGAGTATTTTTGCGCACCTAAGTTTTAAATAAATTGTTAATTATTAATAAATTAATTCCATCTAATCAATGAAAGGATAAAATCACCTAAAAGGAATTCCTTTAAGTCTAAAGGGATTAAATTAAGCGAAAATGTTATTTATATGTTCATTGAAATGAATTATATTTGTGGCAATAGGAGATTCATTCGCTTTACTGAATAATTAAATGTAGTCTTTACATATGGTTTAGAATTAGTATATGTTGGTTCATATAATCAGAAGTCATATGGTCATTTAAGCAATATTCATTAAATAGATTGAATTAAGGGTTGTATTTGTGTAACTACAGCATTAATTAATTTTATAATGTGGGATAACAATCATTAAGAAATCAATTTCATTAAAATTTTATCAAAAAAAAAAAAAAATTACATTACATTGTATTGACCACGAAGAATAATAAAATTTTGGATAAAATAAAAAGTAATTCAGAAATTTAGGTAAATCCTTTTAAATAGTTGATTTTGATTAATTTATTCAACATTTATCTTTTAAATTTGTTTTGAATCCCGTGAAAGCAAAAACATGTAATAAATAGTAACGAGTAAAAGGAGAGATTTTGGTACAATTAGAACTAATATAATGTATCTACTGGGTTAATAATCTTAAAATAAAAAAAAATTTTAATAAATAAAAAAAAAGAAACATTTATGTGCAGATGAATTTATTTTTTTTTAATTTAATTTTATTTTTAAATATGAAATTTTACAGTCCTCTTTAGATTAATGTACTTTACAGTTCCCAAAGGTTTTTCAATCCATGATCAATATTACTTAAAAAGAGTGAATTAGAGAGAGAGAGAGAGAGAGAGAGAGAGAGAGAGAGTGTGTGTGTGAAGAAGAGAATATAAATATAATAAAAGTATCAACGATTTGAGAAAATTCGAAAAACTTTTAAACTAAACAACCAACAATACTAAATTAAATATGTCACCTGTCGATCAAGGTTTAATTACTCTATTTACTCTCTGGGGTTTCTCTAATTAACGATACGTTTTAAATTATTTTAAAGTTGGAAAATAAAACAAAATGACAAATCAGTAAATACTTTTTATCTCAACAAGATTTTTTTTTTATTTCGTTTTGTAATAAATTTACATTTATTTTTTTTTTTTTGTAACTTTGTATTGAACGCATTTTTATTAAGTGAGGAAATAATTTCCGATAGATAGCAAAGTCACTGATATTGCATCTGTAAAATAACCGTCAAGAAATATTTCAAACAGATTAAATCTTGATAGAAGGGGTTATTTCAAACAAAATTAACCAGAACTGGAACGCGTTCCAGTACCTTTTCATGTCCCGACAACTTGCACTTAAATCTACTGTTAGAATTTCTTTTTTTGTGTTCGTAAATATTTTGTATAGTAAGAATAAGAAAAAATAAAAACTTATTTGGAATAAAATAGTTTGCTGACAATATGACTTTTTTGCTCCCACTATGGGTTCCCTTACTTCTTATTTTACCAATACATCACTGTTAGAAATAACAAGGAACTTCATGATGTCTATACATTTGAAAATGTAAAATATAAAATGCAAGAGAAAGGGTTGAAAAAAATGAAAGTAAGTATTTATTTTTATTTCTAATAAATTAATACTTTTACTTGATAAATTTCAAATCAGTTGAATATTCACACACCTATGCTAGGATTTATTTTAAAGATTACAGTTTCTCTATATATTATAAATAATTTTTATATTTTAGCAAAATTTTCTTTGTATTTTTTTTTTCCTTTCAGCCACATATTTAGACGAGGTTCTTAATACAATTAAATACTCATTAAATTAAATAAAAATATACTATTAATTGTATTATTTATTATAATAATGAGTATAAAATAAAATTGGATTTAATTAATATTTAATTAATCCAATTATTTTAATTCAATTACTTATTTGTATTGTTATCGAAATAGAACGATTTTTTAATCATACATATGGGAAACTCGAATGAGATAATTAATTGGAAATAAAATTCCGTATAGGTATAAATAGCAAAGCCTAAATTTATATTTAAGCTACGAATAATTTTCCTTGTTTAAATTAAAAGTTTATCTCTATCACTGTACTCTACGGAACTCAAAAGTTCTTAACCGCAGCAAGCACATTTCTTTAAGTGTTTCTATCTTGAGCCACAACTATCTAACTCGTACTATCTCCCATCTCTCTCACGTCCCTTCCTATATTGTTCACCCACCGCGTCCTTGGTCTTCCAAGCTGACGTTTCCCAATCGGTTTCCCCACTAATATATTTTTCGCCATTCTTTCCTCTCCCATTTTAGTCACGCATATTGCCCATCGTAGCCTTTTTGATTTTATAACCCTAACTATCTCTGGAGATTCATAGAGGTCATACGATTTCTCGTTGTGCAGTGTCCGCCATTCCCCAGTGACCTCATCTTTCTTTGGCATCATTCTTTCTTTACAATTATTCATTTTATATTCTCTGTCGAAAAAGAAACTACTTAACTGAGCCACCAGAGGCGCTGAATGATGACATGGAGCATTATAAGGGTTAATTTTTAAAGATTAATTACTGCGGTTATTAAATAAATATTGATATAATATATAGCTTATGTTCAAATAGAGGGTATATAAGAATATTGAGATGTAATTTTATAGAAATCGGTTCACCTAATTTTGAGTCTATAACGTCGCAAGCATACAGACTGACATAAACATTATAAAGTCACTTTTCGCTTCTATAAGTCAATGAATCGTGAAGATTTGCAAAAAATTAAATTCAAATTAATGAGCAGACAAAATACATAAAGATTACTTGATATTATTATATTGAATTTGATGTTAATATCTGTATTTTTATAAATATTAATTTTATATTATCAAGATTTTTTTTGTGTTTATTCCTCTCAATCACATATTTAGGCAAGATTCCAAATTAGATTAAAAAAAGCCTTTAAAATAAATAAAAATATATATTAATAAAAATCACTATAAATATAAAATGGGATATAATTAATAATACATGCTGTACATACTCAAAGATATCATCAAATTATTCTAAAATAATAGGTATAAATGTTTCTAATTTATTTTAACAAATTACTTTAGAAAATGTTATTAGGATAAATAATCTACTACGATTAAGTGAAAGAAATTAATTTTAAATTTTTTTACTTTTTCCATCTTTCGTTTAAATATGAAATATATATACATACTTTTCCATAAATGATGTTGAGTTGGACCATGAACACAGGGATATACAATTATACACTAATTAAATAATAAAACTGAGTGACGATGTATATGTTATAAATGACACGACACAACTGAAATTTTATTTTAAACAAAATTAAAAAATATATTTTTTATAGAAAAATATCTTATCGCGTTTTTTTTTTTATTTTTATTATAAAAATATAAATTTCCCTTTAAAGATAACTAGCTGCTCCGAGCGCCTTCGGCGCTCTTCACACCTAGACGGGGGCTCCGCCCCCTGTACCCCCGAGTGATACATAGTATTTGGTTGAAAGTCTGTATGTAAAAGATTTTCATCCATTTTGTTTCAATCAGTATAAGTTGATAAGACATGTATTTGTTTTCTTGTAAAATATATTTTAATTTAATCAGTAAATTAATTATATATTATTATTGTATATGTTATATTTATCTAACTCTGTGTCTCTACAGTTTTCGAAAGTTCTTAGCCGCAAAATCCACATTTCTCTAAGCGTCCCTATCCTGAGCTACAACCAAATCCTACCCTGTCCCATCTCTCCCATGTCCCTTCCTTCATTGTCCACCCACCTTGGTCCTTGGTCTTCCACCGGATGTTTCCCAATCGGTTTCTCCCAATTTCTAGTTTCTTCAATTCCAACCACGTCCCCTTCCCATCCCAGCCTTCTTGATTTTATAACCTTAACTATATCTGGAAATTATTTCTCGTTATGCCATTTCCGCCATCCCCCTGTGACCTCATCTTCTTTTGGCCTATAAATGCTGCGAACAATATTAATCTCACAAATACTCCAAATCTACTCTCGTCTCCCAGAGTCATCGATAGGGTGACCAAACGTCCCGTCTTTAGGTGCACTGTCCCAAAAATGTCTTCGGGACAGCCTACTGTCCCGTTTTTTCAATATTTAGGACATTTCTTAATTTTTTTTTCAAAATTTTTTCAATTTAGTTCTAAAAAATACCGTTTGTCCCGGTTTGGTGTTCTCGAAATATGGTCACCCTATCATCGATCAACATGAAAAATAATTGTTTTATATATTTTAATTTTGATCCTCTTTGATGAGATAAGCCCCTTTACTGCATAATAACAGGCGTTACTCAATTACAACGTCGATTTAAATTCTTCTCGAATATTATTATCTTTCGTGATTAGAGATCTTAAGTATTTAAATATTTATACTTTTTCAAATTCTACATTTTGTATGTTAATTGTATGTAAGTCGTATCCGTATCATAATTCTTGAATTTTTTTGTTTAATTACATTTCGGATGATTTTTCATCAATTTCTCTAATCATATGTCTCCTCTTCCAGTCCAATTCATTTACCTATCAATGTTGCATAAGGCTTTTAAATTTCTTAATTTGGCTAGAACACTCCATTTTTTAAAATTTTAAATAGAGGGAGAGAGAGAAAGGTTCTAATTAAATATATATATATATATATATCTGTTTCTATGACAGCAAAAAAGTAAACAAATTACATACATACAAACGCTCTCCTTTATATATATTTCTGGAAAATGGAACACCCGCAGCTCAGCTCAGGAGTTACCTAAGATTCTAATTTCTTTTTTATTTTTCATCATTTGAGGTACCCTTCACCTCAGAAAAATTTGGTTACCTTACTCCTTGTAGTTTAGGCTCTGGAGTTTTTTGCGTACAGACGGACACTAGCGTATTAAATATATAGATTAACAATTAATATTTCGGAGAATATACTTTTTTAAATTTATATACTAAATATGATAAGCACATTTAGAAAGAGATGGTAATAAAGTAATTAAGAAAGTATAATTAATCAAAAGTATTATAATTAATTTTATTTTCTGCGAAATCTTTATTATATTTTTCTTAAATATCATTGTTCATATTCTTTTTTTTCAATATTATTTATCATTTTTAAAATATCAATAATTATTTTCAAATCTTAATTATTAATCAATTATAATAATAAAATGAAATTCGGGGTATTAATTATAATTTTTAACATGAAATGAATTCTTTAGTATATTGTAAAGAAACATTATTTTTTAATATATTTTTAAATTTTAAAATATTTTTTCAAAAATTATAAATAAATTTACATTTGTTTTGATTACTTCTAATAATAAAACTAATATAATTTGTTAAATTTTAATTAATTTATTTATTTTATTATCCTTTTATAAAAATAATATTTTAAAGATTGTACCAGATTTTTTTTTTTGCAATTTCATAAATTTAACCCTTTTTCCCAAATAATATAACAATAAATCATCATGATTGAACTGAAAATAAATTAGTTCTTGGGGAAGAATCGCAGGATATTTATTATCTGAAAAGTGAAAGCTCTTATTTACGATCTCGTTTTATATATTTTGTTGAAATTAATTATTAACGAAAATTATAAAGGTCGAAAAATGTACAAAGGAATGTCATTCATAATTGTAAATACCTATATGTCTATAATTCTTCCCCTCCAAATTTAATTGCTTTATTGTTGGTGGTTGGTTTTTAAGCCACAAGTTGTTTGATGTTTTTTGAAACTAAAAAAAATATATAAAAGCTTTTAAATTTAATAATTAAAATAAATATCAAACGTTTCTAGTAGAAAAGAAATAATTTAAAAAAAGGAGTTTTATTAAAATGCAGTAAAGTATATAAATAGGCAGTTATTATTTTTTTTTTTTTGCTCTTAAGTGAATGTTACCCTATTCTTATTTTCTTTTCTATTGAAGTTAATTTAAACAAAAGATGTATCTTTATTTATTGTAAAATGCATAATTAATAAATTAAAAATATTATAATTGTAACAAAGGCAAGTTTGATTGACAATATAAAGCTAGATAGGAATAAGGAAATTGGGAGAAGATAGAAATTGGATGGAATTAGCTTGGAATATGGATAATAGGGAGAAAGTGCTTGTTGAGTTGAGTATAGTACAGGATAAATATATCAATATATCAATAATAACAAATTTTATTTTTGATTCTAATTTTAATGTAAAATAATTATTATAATCTAAGGGGATTTTTAATCTAAAAAAAATAGAGTAGATTGTACTATTAATAAAATTTTAAAATTGTTGGTGTTTTGTATTGGAATGTATGTTTATTTTTAAAGTGGAATCCGATTTCATACTCCAATTTAGAATGAGAATTAAGTACCACAAAGGCAAATTATGTTGAAATCAACTAAAATTTCATCCAACCAGATTTTAATTTAATTTTAATTATAAATATATTGAAAGGGCATTTTAATTAATATTAATTTGATAACTATTCTAATTATTTTTAATTACATTATATGTTCTATTCATCTCTTTACCTTATTTTTATATAATATAAATATATATTTAAATTGAATTTAATCAATAGTTGAATAAAACATTAATTGAATATTGAAATAAGTTATTCTTTAGGAAGAATTATAAAATAACATTATTTCATAAAATGAGTTATAAACAAGCTGGTGTGGAGTGGAGAAACAAGTTAATTCTTGAATTTAGATAATTTTTAAATAATTGTCAAGGAGACCTTTTTTTCTCTCACCTCAACAATTGACATGCAAACAGGAGGCCCTGCGGTGTAGTTACTCAGCAAGCTATATTTCACTTAGAGTGCTGAAAATGGTTTCAGCACAACGAACAAAAACCGCAATAGATAATAAAAAAAAAGAGGAAAACTTGTTTCGCAAAACATGTTTTCCGATATCGATGCCCATGGCTTGCTGGGCTAATATTCAGATTTCGCATTTGAAACCAGAAATCGAAACAAAACGAAAATGACCTTAATATATGAATGCAGTATACGTATATGAATGTGAACAATACAAAAAGAACCTATCAATGAAAATGTAAAATTCATTTTTCTTTTTATGGTTTTTATTCATTCTATTGAAACTGGTTTGTTTTTCTAAAAAGGTAAAAATTAATTTATGAACATGTTTTCTTTTCAATTTTTTAAACTAAAATCCAAATATACATAAAATAATTATATTTCCTAGTATCATAATATTTATAATCGTTAAAATGATGGAATCACTTAGAAATCGAATTACGAGAAATTACATGACCTACAAATATAACTAATCATAAAATCAAGGAGGTTGCTATGGTTGGGAAGAATGAGTTAAGAGAATAATATAAAATTTGTTTAAAAACTAAACGACCACTAAGTTTACTATGCAAGGGATATAACACAGTTTGGGGATGGTTGGAGAAATGAGGTAACTGCCGAACTTTCGATTACAATTCATTACCTTATTAAATGAATTAAAATATAAAGAGTTATTTTAGGAATTCTCATATTTTATGATAGAATAGAAATGTACTATAAATGTACTTCTTCTTCTTCTTCTTCCTTTTAGGCTTCCAGCCTGTTTGTTTCCAAAAGAAGGCATTCTTATCGGTCTTTCCACATGTTCCAAATGTTAATGTAATTAATCTTACTATTATTCTTGAGAGCAATTATTAATAATTAAATACATTTAAATATTGGAGATAATACTTCACTTTAAATGAATATCTAATAGATAAAATTAACCCTTAATACTAACCATAAAAAAGGGAAAAAAAGTTTTTAATGTCGAATTTAAATAACATTTTTTTTCTAAAAGGTTTTTTTCATAACATTTTGAAATTTTTTAAAATTAATGCCAAACTCTTAGTTGAAATATTCACTTTTTTATATATGTATAAAATATCTAAAAAATGACGTATCATATATATATTTGATAAAAAAAATTCTTTGTTACATCAAGTTGGTATTATATGCTAAAGTTCATCAAAAGTAAATTTCCCGTTGGAAATATCAAAATGTTGACATATTGAAAGTTGCACATGGTGTTCACATTTCCTTGTCAAGTTTTTATCGCAAATAGCATTTATTTGAAACTTTTGAGGGATAGCGAGCGACGCTCAGATCTTTTCTAAAGTGACTATGAATGATGGTTTCTTGAAATCAAATGGGCCGATCTTTATTTATGTCATTTTGATTTCTTTATTCATATCTTTATATAATTTATCTACATACAGTTTTTTTTAAATTGATTGACATTTTTTTCATAAACATTTTATTTTTAAACTTAAACCATAAGAAAATCGTTATAATTATTTTTAAAGATAGATCCTATAAAAAGTCTATATAGTTTTACTCATTTGATGTCTTTTCATATTGTCTCAAAAAATGTATACACACTTTAAATAAAGGAAACTTGATGTTTATTATAATTCGATAACTCGTATATTCACTTTCAATGGAATTGAATCACTGTTGCAGTGCGTGGAATTTATCTTTTAGGTATCCCCATAAAAATAAAAACCTGAATAGTTCCATCAGTTTCAAACTTATTTAATTAGTCTGGTTCAATTTGAGTGTTGGGGATTGGTGGTGGTTCTTTTAAATTGGTTGTCCTAAATTGTCTTTGCTCCTCAACTGCGTTTCATACTTTCAGTAGCTTTAGAATTCATTTCCTTTCATCATAGTTTATTCTGGCTGCCATCATTTGGTTCAATCGAGATATTCTTTTGTCGGGGATATATAATGGTTGGCAACAGTGTCTGAACCAGAACGGATATCAGTTTGAGAACAGACGGTAACAAGACAATAGAATGATATTAGTAAATTTTACTAGTTGTTGAAAATTATTCAGATATTAGTATATAATATTAATAAATTTATAATTATTTATAAAATGTGTATACATTTTTGGACACCGTGTATATCATGCAACTTTCCCACAATTATATCAAACGACCATGTGTTTAAAAAGTGGCATTTCAGCTTACAATTTTTGTAATTTGTATTATATACTTGTGCATTTGTACTTTAAGAGATATTCCTTTTACTTTCTTTTTCTTTTTCACAATTTTATTTTTTTAAATTAAATTTAAATTTATAAAAAAAAATTAAATTAATGGAATTAATATCGAATTGAAACACTCGATTTGGTTTAAATTGATTTATTTGTTTACATATGTGTACATTTTGATAATTATATCATCCACAGAACTTTTCAATTAAAACTTAAATGTTTATAGTTTTAATTTAGGTTGAAAATAAAACAAAATATTTCAACGAATCTCTTTTAGTTAAACTAATTAATTTTATAAATAACTTTAAATTCACTTTTTTAAATAACAATAAATAAAGAAAATCACTTAATAGGGAGTGCAAGGAAATAAGGATAAAAATTATGCGTGTAAGTTTTATTTAAAATCTTGAAAAGGAATTTTTATTCAATTTAGAAAGTTCATATTAAACAATTCTCTTATTTATTATTTATTAAAATTCTTCCAAAAAATAATTAAAATTTCGATGTTAATTAAAAAAACAAAAATAATAATTAATATTAGCAATGCCGACCACCTAAGGCTTGATCCCTGAGGTGAAATAAAATTCATTAAATCAAACAAATTTATAATATTTGTGTATGGATGATGTATATAAATGTAAAATTTGAAAACAAAATTTAATCAACAAATCTACGATCTTTAACGAATGAAATTCTACAAACGTATTTAATATGAGGAAATTTAGAAAATTTTATTAAATCTAGTACAAATGTTTGAATCAATTTATTTTTGTGTTGGCATCGTAGAATTGAACTTCAAGAGGCATGACACAAGCACTAACAAACATTAAAGTAACTATATCCAGAGAAGTATATTGAGAGAATAGAGTAAGGTCAAATTACAGATGATGTGAATCTATCTATCTATCTCTGTGGCTCTACGGAACTCGAAAGTTCTTGGCCGCAGCAACCACACTTCTCCAAGTGTCCCTATTCTGAGCCACAACCCTCCAATCCCTATCCTCTCCCATTTCTCTCAAGTCCCTTCCTACATTATCCACCCACCGCGTCCTTGGTCTTCCAAGCGGGCGTTTCCCACTCAGTCTCCCCCCCAATATATTTTTCGTCATTCTTTCCTCCCCCATTCTAGCCACATGCCCTGCCCACCGCAGCCTTCTCGATTTTATAATTCTAACTATATCTGGAGATGCATAGAGGTCATGCAGTTCCTCGTTATGCAGTCTCCGCCATTCCCCGGTGACCTCATCTTTCTTTGCCCATAAATGCTTCGAAGAATTCTCAAATACTCTAAATCTATTCCCGTCTTCTAAGGTCATAGACAGCCGGTAAAATAATTGTTTTATATATTTTAATTTTTATCCTCTTTATAATAATTTTGACGCGATAAGCCCCTTTACGGCATTATAACAGGCGCTTCCCGATTGTAACCTCGCTTTAAACTCTTCTCGAATATTATATCTTTCGTTATTACAGAAGTATTTAAATTTTTCTACATTTTCAAATTCTATATTTTGTATGTTAAGACTCTGTGTGTGTTAATACTATTCCTCTCTGTTACTAAATACTTTGTCTTAGCAATATTTATTTCCACCCCCACCTCTTTTCCTGCTTCGATTAATTTTTCTACGCTATCTTTAATTACACTTGCCGAATCTCCTATTATATTTAAGTCGACAGATGATGTGAATATACTAATTAAATTCCATTAAAGTATGTTAATTCATAAATATAAATCATTTCACATTCTCTCATCTCATTAGTTTTTTTAAATATATATATACTATAATACTATAATACTTTCTTAGCATTTCTAATTCAATAGCATAAGGACAATAAACAAAATTTAATGCAAATCGCTGACAAAAATTTTTAACATCAACAAGACTAATGTAACTAACAAAATCATATGAAACTTTTGTAATATTTCAAGGACAGCGGATTTTTAAAAATCTAGTCATCATATAGTAATTAGTATATTCTTTCGTGAGTATCAAAATATTATAAAAATTATGAGAATATTTTTTTTTCAATGAATTTAAAAAACACCAAATGTAAAATTTACATTCCATTGGCGGTATTTTAATATCTCGCTATCTATGTTTTCACACGATTTGAAGGTCCCTGAGTAATTTTCACTAAGGTTGAGATAAATGTCTGTGTGTATATAGACAAGATTACGCAAAAACGGTTTTAGCTAGAATAAAGAAATTTGATATTCGGGCATTATTCAAAATTTGTAGTTTTCTATCAACTTTTGAGAAATGTAGCTCAACCGGAAGAGTGTCGTTACCTACAATGTTTTGATTTTTTACCTCTAAACTGACCGTAAAAATAAAGATATATGTTTGATAATTTTTCATATGATTAAAGATTATATAAAACTACTATATATAGAATTTCAGCTTGATTGAATCGCTGTAAGTACCGGAATTATAATTTTTACTTTCCCGCATACTTCGTATAAGGGAAGTATTGGAATCGTCAAAAATTTCGACTTCGAGATTTTGATAGATCTTGACGTTTTAGACCTCCCTGAGTCGGAAAATACCATTTTTGGAATTATGTCTGTGTGTGTGTATGTATGTATGTATGTATGTATGTATGTATGTAATGTCTGTAAGCAAATTTACTCAAAAACTAATCAAGCTAGGACTTCGAAATTTTGTACACCGATATTATTCACAGTTTGTAGATTTCTATCAAAATTTCGTCAAAATCGGTTAACCGGAAGTGGTACTTTACCTACAATGGTTGCTTTTACCTTTCAAGTAAAGTACCAGTTTGCTTCGAGATATTTGCTTCATATTTTATATATAGATTTAAAAATATAAAAAAAATTCAGATACCAAATTTCATCATGATCTGACTACCGGAAGTGACATTTTACCTATACAAGTAGCGTTTCTTTTTTACCGACCGACGATAGTAAGGGAGGTATTGTTTTCACACCAAATTTCACCTATGGATATTTTTAGGTACATATCTCCACGAATCATGCATTTTCTTAAAAGAAAAAAGTATTTTTAGCATGATGTCTGTCCGTCCGTCCGTCCGTCTGTCCGTACGTCCGTATAGATGTATACAGCCTGAACGGCTCAACGGATTTGGATGAAATTTGGTATATTTACTTAATACATCAGTAGGATGAATTGATCAACTTTTAGTGCAAATCCGGAAACCGGAAGTGCTAGAATTGCCGATCGAAGAGAGGAAGTGAAGGGTTATTTTCATATCAAATTTCACGTGAGGACATATCTCCACGTGTTATGCACTTTGTATTGGTTTTATCCTCGAGAAAAATCATCTTCATTAGTTTTTTCTTAATTTAAAATTATATGACGTCACCCAGCACTTCATGACGTCACAGCCAGCCCTTATATATTGCAAATAAAATAAAATTAAAAATATTTATATTATATCCATATCTGTTTTTTTTTACATTTAAAATATCAGTTAACCGGAAGTAGCACTTTATTACATTCTAAATATTCATTCACAACTCTTTATACATATTTATATGCGGGAAAGTCTAGGGGAGGACACTCCCGCTTATTTAACACTGCAAATCACGCGCCAACACGTGACGTGGTGCCATTAACAAAAAGCCAAACAGGCCCTGGTTTAATAAATATTATTTATTAATTTTAATTTATAATTTATAATTAATAAAATTTAATTTAAATATAATATATGTGTTAATTAATCCAATTCAAATTTACGAGATAGTCGAGTGGAGACACTCCAGCTTATTTATATTTATTATTATGTTATAGATAAATTTATTTTCAAGAAAATATAACCAATGTATATGTCTTTATATATTAAACAATTTGTTATAATTAACAAATTTATGTTACCTCAGAAAATGTTTGTAATCATCTGACCATAAACTCATCTTAATTATTCTACTATAATTAATATTTTAGAATAAACATTCTATCAAATTGATACGTGGTCCCTTTTCTTCATTAAATTCATCCTTCTTACATTTTATTAACACACACATACACTTTGAAGAATGCCTTGGATATTTTCTTTGTCAGCAAATTATTAAGTATCATTAATTTATCTAAGAGACTAGTATCCGAGATATGTTAATTGAGTGTTAATTTGAAAGGATAATGAAGAGGGGAGAAGAGGTATTTGGATTAACGACTAATTAATGAAAGTAATCCACATGAGTAAAGAAATAATTTAAGATTAATTTCTCATTTATTTTCATATAAAGGCATTTCTAAATTAAGGTCAAAAACGAGGTTGAAGATTCTAATCTATTTAATATTATGAATAAATTATTATTTTTTTACATTATTGATATACAAAGTGGTTTCAAACCTCAGAGGTCCATCATGAACAAAGGTCTATGTCAGCACAAAAAGAATTGGGGGCTTATGAAACTTTTTGATTTCAATCTTTACTTTACTTATCAATAAACGCACTTTATTAAACAGCAGGTTGATGAATCCATTTGAAGGAATAAAATAATTAATATATATTAAGTCAACTAATATTAAACATTGAAAATATGAAACTCCTAATTATAATTTTTAATATAATATTGGGTAAAGTTTAAGTTTATTTATATATTTTCTTTATGAGAGAGAACATTTCGGTGGTTACACCATCATGAGAAATATGCTTCTTCTCAACTGGTTGCTTTTTGCAACTGCCCAAAAAAATGATAATTGATCAAAAAAATTTGGGACCACTGGAATTTTTTCTTATCTTTATTTTTTTATTCAGAATATTTACTCTAAATATTTTAATCAATTTTTTTTATCTTTGGAAAATTTATTACTATTATATATACAACATCAGAGTTGAATCACATTCACAACCAACTTTATACAAATATTTTCACACAATTTCTGTAAAATATATATTTAATTATTTTAGAAATACTTATTGACTTAAATTCAAAAGAAAAATATGAATGAATGGCACCAGAGTTACACAATTTGGAACCAAATGTACAAAAACATTCCAAGTACCATTTTTGCACCTATTATTTTTCAATAACCTTAAAAAAATAAATTATAGTATCTGCAAATAACCAATAAGTGGATATATTATTTCATTGCTTAATGTTACATTAACCTTTAATAAATTTCTTTTTTTTTCTTTAATCAAATTCAAAAGATTTCGACCGGAACAAATAATTATTATTATACGAGGTAGGGTCAAAAAGTTCGCGGAATTGGTTATTAAAAATTTATTAAAAATATTTATAACATTCTTACATTATTTCCCTTCAAAATACTCTCCTCCTGCATCTACACATTTATTCCACCGTTCATATAATTGTTGGAAACACTCTTGAAAGCCGTTTTTTGAAAGTTCCTTCAGCCTCTCCGTCGCATTTTCAATCACCTCTGACGAATCAGCAAAACGATGTCCCTTCAATGCCATTTTTAACCTTGGAAACAGGTAGAAATCATGTCATCTGCATCAGCCATTTCAATCAAGTCCCTGGACAGGGTCACTCTCATTTCCTTTTGCTCAGGGGATAACATTTTTGGAACAAAGTGCAAGCAAACACGATGCATGTTCAAGTCATTATGAAGAATGCTGTGAACACTCCCATGTGAAATACCAACTTCAGAGGCAATATTATTGATGGTTGTTCGTCTGTCCGCACGCACAATTTGTTGAACGCGCTCAACATTGTTGTCTGTAGTGGAAGTGGAAGGCCGCCAAGTCCGAACGTCATCATCAATTGTTGTGCGACCGTCGCGTAAACGCTTATGCCACTCGTAAACTGCTGTTTTCTTCATCGCAGAATTTCCGTATGCTTTTTTTAGCATCTCAAGAGTCTCCGAGGGTGATTTCTCCAGCAACACACAGAATTTAATATTGCCAAGCTGCTCTAATGACGACATTGCACAATCCGACGAAAGAAAGAAACTACGATCTACAATATTAAACACCGAACGCACGGAACCAACAACAACTGCCTGCTAACCTCAAAAGCACATTCACTACCAGTTATGCCAACCTCACAAACAAAAATTTCCCTTTCAGCTAAGAAATACTTGACTATAAGCGACCATTCCGCGAACTTTTTGACCTCGTATAAAATATAGTTATTATATAAAAAATAAATAGTAACTTTTTCTGGTGATATAAATAAAGTTAATTTCAACTTTACTTGAGAATAAATATTTTTCTATCTATTATTTATTTAATATTTAATAATCTTGTTCATGATAAAAAAAATATGATATTACTGGTCTTCTTAATTTTTAAATTATATATATATATATTAATAATTTAAAAAAAAATAAATCAACATTTTATTATTTATTAATTCTATTCTCAATTGGAAAAGTTTTTTTTCTTTCACAGACTAAAATATAAAAAAACAACTTTTTGTAGAATAAACGAAAACTTAATTTAACATTTATTAATATTTACTCAAGATCGAACTGTCCTCTGTTGTATCAAGAGAAGAAACCTTAGAGATTATGATTGCTTTTGTCTAGAATTGAAAACGAAGAGGCGTTCTTCTTTTCCAGGATGACTTGGGACAAAATAAAGGAATCAAATGAGACAACGAGTTGAGTTTCTCTTTATAATAATTTTAAATTTTAATTAAATCTTTGATAAATGAAATATTATTTTCTGATAGGTTTTATTAGAAGATATAATTTTTTTTTTTTAGAAATCATATTAGAAATTTAATTAAATTTGTCATGAAATATCTCATTAAATATTTAATTAAAATGTTTATTTATTTATTTTTCTCCTTCTTTTGAAATTATTATTTTAATAATAAAATAAAATGTAATGTATATTAAAATAATATTTAATACTGTTTTTTTAGTTAAATTTAATTTATTACGAAGTTACGTATGTTTAAATTATATTATATTTTAAACTAGAGATCAGTGGTTCTTAACCGGGGGTGCCCGCACCCCTGGGGGTGCGGTAATGTATTTTTGGGGGTGCGGGAGAAGCCCCTACCTAACCATAAAAATTATTAAATATCATTTAATAAATTTCTTATAATAAAATATTTGAAATCTGCAATAATGTCCCCAATATTGAAGCTCATAAAAATTGCTAGGAACCTAAAATGCAAGTGATGACTTACGCGTATGTCTTTCAAAAAAGGAACCTCGCTTCGCCAGGATAATAATGAACAAACAACAACAGACTAGTCATTAATAAAAATAATATTATTTTGTATTTATATAAAATGTACAATGTTTTTCAATAAACAATAAACAATAAGTTTCGCAAAAAATGTATTTTTCTAGACTAAAAAAATTAAAACACATTTTTCAATGGGTGCGGAGATATATTTTCAGATTCAATGGGGTGCGACTCGCTAGAAAGGTTAAGAAACACTGAACTAGATGATTAACCCGCCTTAGGTGTTGTTCCTATCTACCCAGGGGGGTTTCACCCACATGATACCTCAACTAATTGTATTTCATTAACAATTTAAATACAATGCGCAATTGTTTTATTTTTTTATATGGATTTTTTATTTTTACTTTTAAAAAAACCAATATTCTAGTCCAAGTATTCAGTGTCCTTAAATACATTGTTTTTTCTAATCCATCCGTATATATTATCATTACTATTATTATTATTAGTAATATTATATAATTAATATGTTTAAAATAAAACTTTATAGGAATAATCTTTATTTGAAACCACTCATAAAGTTTTCTTTTTCTTGACTCTAACGTAGGAAATGCGCATAAAGTAAATATATCAGGCATCTGGAAACTTCACACATATTTTTATTACCAAATAAACAAGTATAATTTAAATTTTCAGTATTTTTATTATACACAGTCCTCTGCTGTAACACAAAGAGTGAGATATTTTAGTTTGTTGGTTGATCCTATCCGTCTTATGTAAATGCTCTTTTCAACACCAAAACTTTCATTTAAAAGATAAAATAGCAAGAAGAAATTGAACAGGATATATATATAAAGAGCCTCTATAATAGCAAATTTACATTTTGTTTATAAACTATAAAAAATAAAATAAAATATATTTTATTTTCATTCTCTTTTGTGTAATATAATTAATACATTGAAATTTATTTATTGAATAGTAAACATTATTTTACAATGTTTACAATGTTTACTAATCAATAAAGCAATTTGAAATAATAAAAAATATATATAGCTCATTGAGTGCGTTATTTGAGGTAAATTTATATAAATAAATAATCTTTCAAATATTAAAAATTATGTCTACAGTCTATAAATATATATTATCCTTAACCTGACCTAACTAACGTTAAGATATATAAGATTAGAAAAGTTTGAATTAATTAATGGAAATTTTTCAAATTGATATTGTTTTATATCAATACACGTGGAAATATATTTTTAAAAATACATTAAAAAATTTATTTATAAACCCATCTATAAATTATATAAAATATAACTAAATAAAAGTAGTTTTAATATATTTTTTTTCAATTTCGTCAACAAAATTCTTCTTTACATTTTTGTATATATAATATATATATATTATATAAAAGTAGAGTGTCTAAAGAAACTATTATTAGAGATATTATTAATTATATTTGTTATTTAAATGATTTTTTTCACAATTTAATAATAAAATTAATAAAATAAAAATATTGATTTATGTGATTATTAATATTAATATTAAGAATCTCTTTATCAAAATAATATTGTAACCAATTTATAAATAATTAGTTTAAAAATATTTATTATTTATAAGAATTTGTTTAATAATTAAATATAGAATTCAATTATACGATATGTTTTCATTTATAACATTATGCAATTTTATAATAATTTTATTTCAAATTTATGTTATATTTATTAATATTTATATAAAAAACAATCTCATTATTTGACTAACATCAAAATGTTATTTTTATTATTATATTATTTGAATAGAGCTTGTTGGAAAAGCTTTAATAAGCGTTTTTAATAATTTTATATTTTTTTTAAAAATAATTTTCCAATATCATTAATATGATTTTATAAACAATACCCTCTAGGTATACTAAAAAATAACATTTATAATAGAGTGAGTATAATTGAGCTTATATTGTTTTTCAAATTTTGGAAATAATTATATATAATTTACTTACAAAGTAAAAAATGATCCTATAGAGAACTTTGTTGTTGCTTTTTAATTATAATTATGATATTCATAAAATAAAATTTTATTTAAAAGTTGATATTAGATTAGAGGTTCTGTGGTACCACTGGTACATAACCTGACGTTGGTATCTCCGGATCAGTTACTTTTAGTAAAGAAATCATTTTAGTGTACCTGAACTTTTGATAGAAGTCTCTGTAGTATCAACTTCAAAAAGTTTGAAAACCGCTGTATTAGATCATTTATTTCGTTAAAATAAGATAACATATTATATAGGGTGTCTTATTGTGAACTAAAAGTGGTGAGGGTCCACTGATCTTCCTCCCCACATCCACCTTAAAATCGTTCATTCCACTATTAATCAATTTCTTCCTTCGAATATTAAGAATCATTATTACACGCTTTTTTACACGCTTTTTACACGCTTTTATTTCGTTTCAACCCGTGTCCTGTCGTCAAATCTTGCAACGTGAATTTGACCCATTTCCTAATGTTCGAATGAGCTGAAATTTCGCATACATATGAAACTCCGATTTCTGGTTCGTCCTAGGTCATAGGTGACCTAGTAATTATTTATATATATATATATATATAATAGACAGAAAGTCCTCTGTCCCCCCTCTACAAACACCCTACCTAATTCTGGGAATGGCCTAAAAGGAATGGGTAAGGGGTCTATTGTTTTGCACCCATATAAAAACCAGAAGTCCAGAGTGAAAGGAGATAGTGCACAAACTATTATTGAAACATCCCTTAACAAGATCTCTGCATCGTGAGCCTTCTACAAAAGATTATCATACTTTAGCAGTCCACAAGCCAGTGAGAAGGTCTTCCGATCTCAAGAAATCAACGAGACATCTTCCATCGCACCCACACTGCGGCCCAGTTAAGTGAAACAATACATTCTCTCATTCAGTGCTAGCTGGACAATTAGAACAATATTCTTAGTAATAATACTTATTAATATTAATTAATATCCATTTATATTTCATATAATTTTATTGAAGCCAGAGTGCTAACCATTGTATAATAAATTTAAAATAATATAATTTAAATATTTTATTTTATTTCTCCTTCCTGTTTATCCTGTTGGATGCTTCAATATATATATATATATATATATATAAAATTTAATTTTTTATTTAAAAACCTGGGTTTCATTTAAAAAGTCACGGACTTATTGACCTTCCCCCGTAACTCATTTGAATTAAATAATTTATTCTAAAAGTTATCATTTTAATTAAATTAATTTAAATCATGTTTAACTATTTTGTATATTATTTTTTAATTTAAATGAATATCAAATATAGTAATGGCGATATTGTTTTTGAAAAGATATATGTATATATAAACCAATAATAATAATAATAATAATCAGTCTCCTATACCACCGATTTGATATATAATATTTTGAGGTAAAGAATTGACTTTAGATTCTCTTTCAACATTCACGATATAATCTGAAATCAAAAATCGGGCGAAATTTCTATCTAAAAATTAAGAAATAAAAAAATAAAAAACTTTTTAAAAACACGCTTTTATTTAAATGCACTAAAAAGGAGAAAATAATTTAAATAATTTCCCTGCATGTTTGGCGCCCACGCTTTCATTCTTTAGATATGATTAATTATAAGGAAATCATGGTGTGTGTGGAAAAAGTATTTTCTCCTTTTTAGTGCATTTAAATAAAAGCGTGTTTTTAAAAAGTTTTTTTATATTTTTTATTAAATTTATTTATTAGATTTTTTCTCTTAATTAAATAATTAGTTATCGTTCTCTATAATTTTAAAATGAAATAAGACTAAAAAGTAAAATAAAACACAAATTCAAAAATTTTTAATAGTTTTAACATATTAATCTCTATATAATAACAATTTAAAACAATTATATGCAATTCAAAAAGATATGGTAGATTTACAATAATGCTTTAGAACAGATTTTGTTGATTACAAATAGAATCTGTGAATAGACAGTAAGCGAATTGTAATCTTGGCATCGCCTATTCTCCAGTCTGACGGATTGTCTGTCCTTCTACGCATACAAATCACTATTCTCTCGCCATCCCTTAATTTTCCAAATGAATATCTCATCTTCTAATTGAACTGAAAATATTCATTGAAATTCTCTCTCATTGGTGCGTGAGCATAATAACATCAACAACATAATAAGTTAATGTGGCAAGTTTTCCTAAAGTTCGCCAACTCAAAATGTCAAACGATGGCCTTGGCTAAAATTTCATCTCACTAGGAGACAATGCCCAGAATACCATTGACCTTTATTTAGCAATCTATTTATTATTAGCCAGTAAATAAATTGATCAAGTAAAATGATATAATATTTCCATAAATTTATGAAAATTTAGTTATCAAAGATTATTAATTACACATTATGACGGTGGGATTGTTAGACATCGAATCAGCATTTGTAGATAAAAGAAAACATTCTTCTTAAAGTTTAAAAATTCATTTTAATTATTTTGGTTGATGTAATAATGAGTTTTAGTAGATAATTTATAGCCATACTTTCTTTATAAAAAAATCTCAGTTACTAACATTTATAAAAAATAATTTATTGTCTATATTAATCCTCTCTTTAGACATTTAATTTTTGACAAGTATTCACAGAAAACGTTAGAATGAAAATATTAAAGTATTACTTTTGTCCTTTAAATAACTTGTCTTTCAAATTTGAAAGTAACATATACCGATATTGATTCCAAATAAATATGAAAAATATTTTTAATTTACGTTGAATAAAACTTGAACAAATTAAACTACAAAAAGATTTTTGAATATTTTTTTTATTGAGAAAAGAGAGTTATATATATTATTAGGTTATATTATATTCATATATAAAAAGATTTCAAAGTAGCAAGTAAAAATTTTAATTTTTAAATTGGAAAATGCGTCCCTGGAAGGTTGATAACCAGCAATACAACCGCCATTGCATAGATAGTCGGTGGGTGGTGTTCTTCCTTTTGTACACAGTAAAATGTGCTAACTCACCAATTTTAGGCCAAATTGATTAAAATTTTAAATTTAATGCTAAAGTGAAATAAATAAAAATATAATTTCACATTTTATACCCCTTAAGAAGTTATATATAATTAACTTCATCCGGAAACTAAATAATTAACGTTAATAATAGGTGTTACTATTATTTTAATTGTGTAGAATATTAAAAAAATGATAATATTTTCTTATTGTAATATATTACAAAGAAAGGAATTTTTATTTACACTGTAGTGAAAGGCAATATTAAAAAAAAATGAAATATCGCATAATTTATATTAAAATTAGTAGGTATATCTATTTTATTTATAAATATTTATTTATCTATTCAAGAAACCTTTATACAAACTATAGAACATAATTTTCATCTACCCTTTTTGCCGTAAATATTTACAAATTCCACTACAAATTTGTTTTCAAATGCTTCTGACGATCTTCAAAGTTTTCATTTAAATAACACATCTTTTTTTGTATAATTAATTAGTATATATTAATTATTAAAAACTTTATTTTTATATAATAATGGTTTGTTCAATTTAAAATTAGCCAAATAAAAACAAATTGCGTTGTTATTGATTATGAAATTAGTGTAAATATGTTCAATTTTAATAGATAGGGATTATGGTCAATAATCATTGATGTCTAAATTTGTTTTATTTCACCTGTCAAAAGTTATTATTTTATTTTCCACTAAAAATTAATATTTTCATATTAATATAAAATACACCTATTACTATATTAAATCAATAATAAAGATTATTTTATAATAATTGAATATATTTATTTTATATCTTGTTATTATTTAAAAACCAATAAATACATTAATATGAAATATATTATATTATTTTAGTTTACAAAATTAAATTAAATGATTATTATAATATTAATAAAATAGTGAACAAAAAACATTTGTTAACCGATAACATAAATTTAGCAATATAAATTTAAAAGAATTTTATTTAATCAAATTAAATAACATTTCCAGACTTGATATAATAAAACTTTATTTTTATATATATTAACGTTTAATTTTATCAAGAGAACTGAAAATGAATTTAAAATACTTTCAAAAATATAAAATACCTTACATGAAAAATAATTGTATATATATTTAGATGATGAAGCATGCTTCAAACATGAGAACATGCAAGTCTATATTCCTCCCCACCCTTTGTATTTTCTTTTAACTTCTAATATGAAGTGCTGTTGTTGAATCCATCTATAGGAAAAATAACAAAATGGGTTTCAATTCTATATATAACTTATATTATTAAATCGCTTAATTGACGCCCTTTTGTATTACATTTTGTCCAAGAGTATATTACAAAAGATACTGCATACAATTTAAATTAATTAATTCTTATCTCATAACTAAGTGATAAATCTAAAATTTAATAATGCCTATATTTCGCTTGATTAATAAAACATACTCAATCTATCTCATGATTGATCTTGTTATTCTAGATCGAAGCTCTCACTGTTACTTGAATGTCTCTTTAGGGAAATTAGTAAACTGAACCTCATCCAACTGCACTACCTGGAACAATAGATAAATTTTCTAGGGTGTTATCTTTATATTCTACTTTGTAATATTGCCCGAAGAATATAATACAAATATAATATTCCATGATATATATATATATATATATATATATATATATTTCGAAATTAAATAAAAAATTTTAAATATAAAAAAATATAATATGGATGAAGTAATTTGTGACGTCATTTGAATTTACTATTTTAAATTAAAATAAAATAAGTTGACCTGTGGCCAGGTCTGAACCGACCGACAGTTTGAAATAAATTAATTTCCAGCTACAGAAACAATTTCAAATAATTTTAATATATCTATTAATGGAATAAAAAACAGATAGGCATATAACATAAATATTTTTAATTTTATTTTATTTATAATATATATGTAAGACCAGGCTGTGACGTCATGAATGCCTGGATGACGTCATATAATTTTAAATCAAGAAAAAACTAATAAATATGATTTTCCCGAGGATAAAACCAATACAAAGTGTATGATTCGTGGTAATATATAAAAAAATCTCCTCATGTGAAATTTGGTGTGAAAATAACCCTTCCCTTCCTATCGTCGATCGCTAATACTACCACTTCCGGTTTCCGGATTTGCACCAAAAGTTGATCAATTCATCCCACTGATGCATTAAGTAAATATACCAAATTTCACAGACAGACGGACGGACGGACAGACATCATGCTAAAAATACTTTTTTCTGTTTAGAAAATGCATGATTCGTGGAGATATGTAAAAATCTCCACATGTGAAATTTGGTGTGAAAACAATACCTCCCTTACTATCGTCGGTCGGTAAAAATATTAATAAAGTTGAATTTTCTTGAGGCTGAAACCAATACAGATTGATTTTTTACCGACCGACGATAGTAAGGGAGGTATTGTTTTCACACCAAATTTCACATGTGGAGATTTTTACATATCTCCACGAATCATGCATTTTCTAAACAGAAAAAAGTATTTTTAGCATGATGTCTGTCCGTCTGTCCGTCCGTATAGATGTGTACAGCCTGAACGGCTCAGCCGATTTTGATGAAATTTGGTATATTTACTTAATGCATCAGTGGGATGAATTGATCAACTTTTGGTGCAAATCCGGAAACCGGAAGTGGTAGTATTAGCGATCGACGATAGGAAGGGAAGGGTTATTTTCACACCAAATTTCACATGAGGAGATTTTTTTATATATTACCACGAATCATACACTTTGTATTGGTTTTATCCTCGGGAAAATCATATTTATTAGTTTTTTCTTGATTTAAAATTATATGACGTCATCCAGCCATTCATGACGTCACAGCCTGGTCTTACATATATATTATAAATAAAATAAAATTAAAAATGTTTATATTTATTATTTATGTATTCATATCTGTTTTTTATTACATTAATAGATATATTAAAATTATTTGAAATTGTTTCTGTAGCTAGAAATTAATTTACTTCAAACCGTCGGTCGGTTCGGACCTGGCCACAGGTCAACTTATTTTCTTTATAAATATCATCTATAGTGTGAATTTCAAAAAAATCCTCAGAGCGCTTCAATATCTCAAAAATATACAATTATATATATAATTTTTGCTAGTATAAGATAAGATATATAAACACGATTTTGTCATGAGAATTGAAATTGAGATATATTTTAACTATCAAATAGTACGATGAACTAACTCATTATCAATACAGATACATAAATCATGTTATTATATTAGGTATCTATATGTGTAAATTTGGTTTTGAATTAAAACTCGTTTGCGAATTATATATTGTAATTAAATAAGAAAATAATTATTGAAAATAATTATTCAATGAATAATTTGAAAACAAATTTGATACTTGAATTTAATAATCAGTAATTTTATATAAATATATATATAATTATACATATATGACTTTCCTTTAAGTTAACTAATATTCTCTTAATAAATTTTCCATTTTCTTTTTTGTTCTATCGATTTCAAAAAGAACTTGAATAACAATGTAAAAATAAATTTCTTTTTTAAGTCATTAGATACATTTGTTACTGAGTTGAAGAGATGAAAAACTTTTGAAAAGAGTACTGAACAAATAAATTGATTTAATGCAAATAGAAAGAAGTCTTGATTGAAATCTTTTTTTTAGTTTCCCTTTCTCTAACCCCCTTACCTCCTCTTCCTATACAGTCATTTAAGAATATATATGATCCAATGATTTCTTATTTTTTTTATTCATACAGAAACTTTTTAATATATGTGCCAATAATCACTTAAATATAATTGGAGATTCGGGAATTGCAATTAAAGATAGCGTAGAAAAATTGATCGAGGTAGGAAAAGAGGTGGTGCTTGAAATTAATAGTGATAAGACAAAATATTTAGTACCAGAAAGAAACAGTAATATCAAACAAAGTCATATCATACAAAATGTATTATTTGAAAATGATGAAAAATTTAAATACTTAAGATCTGTAATCACGAAGGATAATAATATTCGAGAATAATTTAAATCGAGGTTACAATCGGTTAACGCCTGTTATCATGCAGTGAAGGGGCTTATTTCGTCAAAATTATTATCAAAGAGGATCAAAATTAAAATATGAAAAACAATTATTTTGCCGGTTGTATTATACGGGTGTGAGGCATGGTCTATGACCTTAGGAGACGAGAGTAAATTTAGAGTATTTGAGAATAGGATTCTTCGCAGCATTTATGAGCTCAAGAAAGATGAGGTGATTGGGGAATGGCGGAAACTACATAACGACGAATTATATGACCTCTATGCATCTCCAGACATATATAAGGTTATATAATCGAGAAGGCAATTTTTAGTGTATGATTGTGAAAACTGATTTGTTTCTGGGCTTTTTCGAATTTCCACTAAACTGTTATTTAAGTGGGTCTTAAAATCATTCCCAGGTAATGAGAAAATTCATTGTTTCTTTTTATCTCAGCAACGTTCCATTTCCAGCATTCTGCAATTTTGCCTCCCAAAATACCGGATGTAAATATAAACAGTGCTTTTTCCTATAATTATTTATAATATTTTCGAATTTTAAAATTAATAAATATTATTATTTTTAATTAATTATTATATTATAAGAAATGTCAATAATCTCATATGCAAATGAATACTTTTGATTTGAAAGAGAGGCTTTCAAATCAAATCTTCATCTTCTGAATAATATATAAATCATATATATATATATCCTTTTATATATAGATTGAAATGGGGAGGCTGCATGTCAATGTCACTGTGCACCTCATGTTCAGTATCTGTCTCTACCCCGTTGGGTTCAGCATTGATTTATTCGCCGCTCCTGTCTAAATATAGGATTAACATTGTTGCCCTTTATTTAGCCCTAGATCAATCTTGACTTGAATATATAAATATTAAGTATTATCATTAATAAAAGATAAATTTATCAAAAAGATATCAATAAAAATATTTCAAATATTATTTTATATTATTAATATGTTTAATATGGAATTTATTATAAATATATATAAATATTTTTCTAATTAATATTATAATTATATAATTCTTATATTCAAAAAAAAAAAAAAAACACTGACTTTTGTACGTCCTCTGTAAGGACAACGCCTATCAAATCGGTCCTATCAACCTTTACCTTGATTTTCTTGATCGGAGGCGCTACTTTTTATCAAGTAGCTTCCGAATGTTGATCCTGGAGGCTGGATTGACTCCGTCCCATAGACCCCAGCAAGAGAAATTCCCTTGCCGGGCCCGGGACTTGAACCCGGGACCACAAGAATGTGATACAGCGACGCTAGCCTCTCACTCTGTGGCGCCTCATTCTTATATTATAATATTTATATATTAGTTTATTTCAGGGAACTGAACCTTTTTTAGGTGTGAAGAAAGTTTAGTTAGTAATATATATATATAAAAAAAAATTAAAATGAATTGCATATAGTCATTTTTGATAAATTCTTTATCTTATGTTCAAATTGACCTATATAAGAATAGTAATATGCACAGCAAATTTTGAGTCTTGCCAATATCCTTAACAACATAGAAATAGACAAAAAATTCTAAAAGTGTATTTTGAATTTATAGATAATGAAATATAAAGTTATGTAAATTTTTTTAAATTCTAAAAAATCTATAATTTAAACTTTTAATAATATATATATTTTTGGAGAATACAAATGTAATCAAATAATATTAAAGAAAAATTATAAAAAGAGAATTTTATAATAAAAAATATTCAGAAAACATAAATTAATATATTGAAATATTTTTTCAGAGAACCTTTATTTTTTATGAAAACCCGGTTTTTTTAATTTATAGTTCAAGAGGTCTTCTTTTACCAGTATTTTCCCCTTTATGTGAAAAAAAACTCCCCCAAAATTTGTTTTTTATTTAGGAGTTTTTATGAAGGGATAAATGAAAGCCTTATTCGATGGAAAATTATTTATTTTCAAAGTTTTTAGAGTTGAATATTAATTTTTTTTTATTTTAATTAAATTTTTTTTTATCTTTCTGTATTTCTGATAATTTAAAAATAACAAATTCCTTTAGGATTTCTATATTTAAATTTGTAAAAATAATGAAATAATAATAATAATAATAATAATACAATTTGAACTATGTATAATTAAAGATAAATACAAATAAACTAGAAATTAATATTTGTTCATTGGAAATGAACGAATGCCAAACACACAAACAGACTCCAACTAGATTTATCATGTTTTTAATTAAAACGGCTCGCTCACACTTTCTGCTAATGAAGTGCTCAAATGTCAAAGAGGTACCATTTATTTCTCTGGCTGGTTTGCTGTATGTTCTTTCATCACCTCCACTTCACCCACTCCATCTCAGCCCCACCACTCCCTCTCTCTCGTTTACCCTTTATAAACATAAATAAAAGTACTGCTATCGCGATCTACGAATGGAGAATTTAGATTGCCTTTTGATTTGTATTTGAAATTTTTTCCTAAGATGTTTTCTTTTATATGGTTGGTTGAGGTTGGCGCCAGTGTATAGGCTCAATTAAAGATATTAGTCTGCTAGTCATTTTGATAATTACGAAATGTCTGACACGCCCTACAAAAAAGATATTACTTACATTTCAATATCTCCTGGGATATATCAATTGATTTAATCAATTAACTATTTTTCAAATTTATTTATCATTAAATGTTATCATTAAATGTATAATTATCACATAAAATTTAAGATATCATACAGTAGTAGGATCAAATTAACTCTATTATCTAGAATAAAATAATATTTTATTTAAAGGAATTTTAGCAATTTTGTAGAAAGTTCCACGTAAAAGTAAAGAATACAAATATAAAAAAGAATACAAATATAAAAATTATTTTTAATCAAGATCAAGTAACATACTTAGTCTTATTCGAAATTCAAAACAATGATTGAAACCTTATAAAATATATAAAAATCTATAAAAAAATGTTATAATAATTATATATTAAAATAATAAATGCCTAGCATGGCTTAGACTACATTAAATGTCTGAAATGAAATGAATAAAAATCAATTCTTGTTTATTTATATATATTTTTTACAATTTATTACTATCTCGCCAGAGATAGTATTGCGATCACGAAAATTTTCGATGTTGAGATTTTGATGTTTTTATACGTTTTGAAGGTTCCTGAATCATTTTCACTAAGGTTGAGAAAAATGTCTGTGTGTGTGTGTGTGTGTGTGTGTGTGTGTGTGTCTGTGTGTGTGTGTGTGTGTATGTAGGCAAGATTACGCAAAAACGGTTTGAGCTAGAATGATGAAATTTGGTACATGGACATTATTCAAAATTCATAGTTTTCTATCAACTTTTGAGAAATGTAGCTCAACCGGAAGAGGGTCATTACCTACAACGTTTTGATTTTTTTTCCTCTAAAGTGACCGTAAAAATAAAGATATATGTTTGATAATTTTTCACATGATTAATAATTGTATAAAACTGCTATATATAGAATTTCAGCTTGATTGAATCGCTGAAAGTACCAGAATTAATTTTTTAACACTGCAAATCTCACGCGCCAACTCGTGCCATGGTGCCATCAACAAAAAGCCAAACATTCGCTGGTTTAATATTTATTATTTATAATTTATAATTAATTAAATTTAATTTAAATATAATATATTATGTTATTTAATCCAATTCAAATTGCGAGATAGTCGAGTTGAGACACTCCAGCTAATTTTTTTTATTAAAATACCTAAAAAAAACCCTGACTTTAGTTCATCCTATGAAGGACAGTGCCTATCAAGTTGATGGACACCTAAGTGGGGTGGAATATTGCATGCTCACTAGAACCAACACGGATCCTCTCAGATTTTATCTTGATTTTCTTGATTGTGGGGACCATTATTTATTTAAAGTAGCTTCCCAATTTAGATGCGTATGGCATGGTGGACATCGTTCCCTTAGGTCTCAGCTAAAGAGAAATTTCTTTGCCACGACTGGGACATAAACCCGAGACCACAAGGTTGAAAGACATGCGTTTTGTTCTCCAAACCTCTTCATAAAAATACTACTAATACTTACTATAAAATAGGTGCAGAAAATCTTACCTAAAAATAAAAAGAAAAACAACTATTAATTTCAAGTAGGAGAAAATTGATTAAATTATTTATGTATTATTTAATTTTATTTTAATTCTAATATATAAAGTTTGGTTTTGATAAAACGATTTTAAAATTAATTTATTATATTTAAAATTAGAATAAATTAAAGTTGATTATTTCATTTAGTTTGTAGTTTGTTATATAAAGATGTATTATTCTCCTTTTAAATATATTTTATGATCTGGTAATATTTATAGTTTCAAAAATTATTAAGAAACAAATTAATATAATAATAATTGTATCTTCAGACTGATTACGTCACATGAGATAGTTGCCGACACCGAATAGTTTTATAGATTTTCTACCCCATACTTATTTATCCAACTATTATAAATAATATATAAATTTGAAACATATTAAAGGTCGCATGCTGTTCACTAGTACTAAATTTTTGAACTATCCTATAAATAAAGATTCATAAGTGTTAATGGTTTCTTTATTATTGACTCAGCTTTAAAAGAATTGACCATTAAACGAAACCCTTAACTTAACCATCATTATGATTATCTTTTTTTATGATATTGTTATAAAGAACAATTGCAAATATAAATATAATTATTTTTATTTATAAATTATGATTATTTACGCAAAATTTACCATAAATAATTTAATTTATATAATAATTAAATTAAATTAAATTAAATTTACTTTGTTCAATACATAATATAATATATATTATCATTATCCATTTAATTGACACATAAAAATTAAATTTATTAATGGTTATTTTGATATTATATTATGATTTAAAATTCATAAAATATTTGTTCATTTTTTTTTTCCTTTATGTAAATTTATAATAGAAAAAAAAAAGTTTATTTATTTCTCTTTCAATCATAACAATAGCCTATAAATTCATTTTTATGGAAATTATATTGAAAAAACATAGTAAATGCACATAAAAAAGTTAATATATTCGAAACTACTCAATAAATCCCTACAATTATCAATATATATAGATAGATAGATAACAACGATCCATCCTTCATGATAGTCTTTCTGATTATACAATTGAAATAGAGTTGTTTAGCAGAAGGAGCTTTGAGATTCGTGTCAAGAACTTGTATCCCATAAAATAGTAAGTAGATGGTCTGAAGTTCGTGTGACGTAGTAGAAAGGAGTCCGGGGATTGCTAAACTTCCTTGGAATTGCATCTGTTTACTTTATATATGCGGTCGTTGTCCAATCTTAAATTAAAGAGAGACTGGTTGAAACTATTCGTAGTTTACTTGTGAACCTCCACCGAAACATAAATAATAAAATTGTAAAAGAAGCGATTATCATTAATTAGATTCCGAAAATACCAGGTCCTGAGGAATTATTTTTTTCTTTTTTAGTGAAATTAACAAAATGTTTTTTTTAATTCAATGATCTTTTTTTAAACCCCAATCAGAAAATGAAATTTCATGACTTATCTTAAAATATTATTTATATGAGAAAAAAAAAGGAATTCGCCTTAAATATAAATGTAAAAAAAGGAAAACATCTCTTTATTAAAGAAAAAACACTGGGGGAAAAAACTTTGAAAAGAGATAATTAAATTGAAATATTTATTGAGAGACTGGATTACTTCAAATTATTCTTCCCATTAACATAATTTACATTAAATAAAATATTTTTTTTTTCTTTTTAAGATATTTTTACTATAATAAAATTAAAATTAAATTCATATGTATCAACATTGTTTCTAAGTCATATTTTGTTAAATTTCAAATGTAATTTCTACGAATGCTGCTAATCAATTCCAGTGGGATTTATGGTACAATTGGAATCGATTTATTATAAATTAATGTAAATTTTAACATCTTTGATTTTTTTTTTAATTTAAAATTTATTTCACTCAGGTTCAAGTCCCGGGCCTGGCAAGGGAATTTCTCTAGCCGAGGTCTATGGGACAGAGTCAACCCAGCTTCCGGGATCAAAATTGGGAAAGCTACTTGATAGCGCCTCCAATCAAGAAAATCATGAAAAAGGTTGATAGGACTCTTTCTACTGATTATAGGACACCTAATTAATATAACCGACTTGATAGGCGTTATCCTTGCGTAGGACGTACAAAAGTCAGGTTTTTTTTCGACTCATTATTAGAATAATTAATTATGAATTCAAATAAAAATTCATAATTAATAAGTTAATAATTAATAATTAATATAAGATACCTTATATATTTTAGTAGGTATAACTTCTTCTCCAAGTTGATTGGTACTTAAAAAAAATATTTTGTTTATTAACAGAGAACATTGAGGTTGTGTCCGTGAGTATTAATACCATTATGCATATCCTTAATTTTCACTATTTTTTTCTTATATTTATCCCATTTTGTACATATAGCAAATTAATAATCAATTAATTATTTTTTCTTAATCCCAGAAATGATATAAAACCACTGTTAATAATGTATGTAAGCTTCAGTTAGGAGAAACTCTCCGGGCTTGCTCGACAATAAATAATTAAGTAAATATTAATTTTAGCAATTTCCAAAATATTGAAATATATAATTTTTTATTTATTCTTATTAGAATTATATTAATTATTTAATTTATTCGAAAATTTTACTTATTTTTATTAATTTAATAAATTTAGATCATATTTATAGAAAAAATTTTAATTTAAATAATAAATTCTTTCTTTATTACTGTAACATATAATTAATTAATATAATTAAAGAAATATAGAGATTTTTTTTCAAAATAATAATTAATGTTAATTCATTTTAATGTTTTGTTTGGGATATTTGTTGACACCTGTAATTCATTACTTTAATTATGAAAAATTAATTAAATAATTTTTCCTGTAAATGAGACCTATACAAATCATACATGATTTCACAAAAAAAACAGTGACAGATATATACAATTTCTGTTTTGATAAAATTTTATATAAAATATATACATATTATACATATTTATTTTATTAATAGTCACATTTGCATGATATCGAATTTGTTTCTTTTCTTTTTTTATATATTTAACACTCTTTTTTTTTCTTTTGAAGAAAGGAAATGAAACAGAACAATCATTAGACTTAACAAATTTTATTGTATTCAGTTCTGCTTTTTTAGATAGGTAATGTAGAATATTATTAATGTATTTAACATAAAATAGTAATAGACGAGTGAAGGCGGAGATTTTATTTCGCTGTTTCCGAAGTCATTATTCGCTTTCCTTTGAACGAAATTGAAAAGTATAAGATTTTATACTTATCAATAATAGGAAATCCAACTGATAAAATAAACATTTCGCTGGTTTAATTGAAATTATACAGGAAAAGTTTATTCTTTAAAGAATAACAAAATTTTATTATAAAAATATATTAATATTATAAATTGTTTAATTTGTTGATTAATATTACAATCTTAATAATCTTATTAAGGCTGTAAGCGAAATAACCATTATTTCTGGCTGCTTCGTTTTTTTGATAACTTAGTAGCCATTGAATATTATAAATCGAATTTTTTCTAGAAATTCCTTAGGTGACATTTTGAGTATTGAAGGTTGATGAAGTTTCGGCATATTACATTCTTCTTAAGGTGCCGTCTTCTTTTCGGAGTTCGGTTATCACCATGACTAAGATAGCCTTAGAAGCTGCCCAGCCATGATGATTTTTCTTGGAAATGTTAATGCGGTGGTTTCCCATTGCCTTCCGCATGTATAGAACCAGGAACTAACAGTTCCTGGAGCCGGAGGCAGCTGATGTTAAATTCAATTTTATTAGAAAAATTTGTTCTTAGTTGGAATCCAACGCCGACTTCTTGTGTAGAAAATTGCTACGCTACATTCTCGGCTAGCTGCCTCCCAATATATTACAATAAACAAAAAGAATAATTAAATTATTAGTAGAAAAAGTAAATCTTTAAATTTAACTTTTATTTATATTAAATTGAATTTTATTTATATTCACATTATATTAATTATAATAATGTTTTAATCAATAGGAATTCACAATTTCAATTTTTTCATCGAGACGAATTTTATCTTGGGTTGCTTCAGATTTTTATAATTCTAAACTTCTAAACTATAAAATTGACTTATTAAAATTCTCTAGCATTGATTACTGTCGATAATCAATAAAAAGTCATGTGATGAAATCAGGCTGGTTGTTTTAGTCTTTTTTCATAAAATTCGATAAACTAAACTAGAATTTTAAAATTATTTTTTCTTATAATTAATAATTTTACTCATATTTTTATATAATATGCTTTTTGGAATCTCCTGACAGATGAACAAACACATAATTTTAAAAGAAATTATGATTTCTTCTCTTTTAAATTAATATAATTATACTTACTTTATTACATATTTAAGAGAGTTTGACTTACAATATTGATTTAAATTTAAAATAATATTATTTTAATAAAATAATATGAATATATTATTACATATTCTATATGAAATAAACACATTCTTGTAGAGTGTTGGATCAACTTAGCAGAAAGATAGTAAAATATAAATTTTATTAATATTATAAATTTGAAAAGTTTTCATATTCTATTATTAATATCATATGTTTAGAGTTTTTACTCTAAAAAACTTAGGATAAAATAAAGTGTAAATAAATAAATATAAGATATTATATTATTTAATGTCTTTTAGATAATTCGATTCGCAATCTCTAATTAATTATTCGTAAATTTCTTCTTCCGAGCTTCCAACTGTTAAGTATGTAAATTGCGAAAACAGGATTTTGACTTGTGTATGAAGGAAACGTGCAAACCGCTCAAATGATTTTAGAAATGATGGAAGGAAGGATATGAATGCCAAAGATCCTCAGGAAGAGATAATTTAACTAAGGAAGAGATTACACATCTTTTCATATATATTCCTATCTATACTAATCTTACTGGAAAGATAATAACTTAAAAAAAAACTAGAGATAAAACATTTGGTGTTCAATAAATAAAATATTTTATTGATTTTATGTCATGGAGAATAAGCAATTATTGTGATAAAGATGAGATACTATAATAATAATTATTTTTAAAAGGGTTATATTTGAGATAGCTATAATAAACAAAAATGGTGGGTTATAACGAAGAGTTAGTGTTGGTTTGGAAAATTTAAAACATTTGGGGAGATGACTAGAGAGAGGAGCATTAAGCCAAAATAACACGTCTGCCAATGACAGGTCAAAATGGTCATTCGTCATCTCATCACCACGCCACACTTCATCTCCCTACTTTGCGCACCCCATCCCCCCCCCAAAAAAAAAAAAAATAAATAATAAATAAAAATAAAAAACGCCCCTCAGGAAGAGATTAAAATGGAACAGATAACAAGGTCAAAAAGAGAAAACTACTAGGGATATCCTCTTCAAAGACAGGGTGACAGACAGTGATCAATAGAGTAAAAAATATAAAAACAGATAAGAAAACAGCTAAGAAATCGATTTTCAAATGATAATTTATAGCTTTTAGTCTGTATAGAAATAAAAAAGTAATAAATATAATAAATCATATTTATATATATCAATCAATATCGTTGAATTCATATTTCTTCGATCACATTCGATTTGCTCCAAATAGGAAGACAAACAGCATCCAAAATATTTCTTTATCGCGTTATTAATAGTCGGCGAATTTTTTTTTTTTTTCTCTCTCTCTCTATTTCTCTCTTTAGATTTTCCTCGGTCACAAGCTTACGTATAAATATTTCACATCAGGAGTTTTTTGACCTCTCGAGCTGAAAAAAAATATCACGTTTCGTAAACTCTAGTCGTTAAAAAAAAATCTTATGGAAATAAATTATACATCGGAATTCTCTAGGGGTTCTAAACCGGTGAGTTGGTGGATGACGATCACGTGACAAAAAAAAGAACGGCTCAGTACTCACTAGTATACTTAGCTTTTTATGAAAAAATAACATTTCTATACGCTTACCACTTCAAAATTATATCCTTTTTGTTTTTTAATATAGGTAACTGTCTATTTTTATAACCACTTTTCAAGACAATTTTTTTTTTCCTAACTTTTTTCAATAAAATATTAAAATAAAACAAAATCATATATATGGTATATATATAACTTTCCAAATCTCATTATAAATAAATATATATTTAAAAAAAAATGATGATTATTTTTTTGAGTATGAATATTTAATTTTTTGAAGTTTAGTAAGTAAAATCCTCTTCCATAATTATAACCTACTATATATATATATTGAAAAAAGTAAATAATATTTAATCATTAGTCATTATTTTAAAATTTAGTTTTTAATATTATACTATATATTATAATTAAGATAAGATAATATATTTTTTTTCCTATTGCATCATAAATAAAGTTTTACTACCTTTTTGGAAATAGTTGAAACTGTTTATGTCTTTAAAATAAACACAAATCCTTTTGTTTGTGCACTCTATATATAAATTGTAATTGAATATTATTAACGTGAATTAATAAAGCCACTTGTTCTTCTAAAAAAAAACATAACATTAAAACAGAGGAACTTTTGATCAATATTATAACCGAGATAAGGAGAGAATCAAGAGAGTGAGAGAGGCGATTGGCGGGAGGGACAGGAAAGAGATGGAAAGAATAGATAAGACTAAATGGGAATTCAGATGGATGGAGTAGAAAGTCGTTAAAAGTGAAAAATGGAAAATTCAATTTATTTATAAATAGAGATGGAAAATTAAATAGTGCCTTAAATGAGAAATCTAATGGCGAATAACTGCCAGATCTGAATTTGCCAGTTCTATTTATTTTTTAAAGAAATTTTTTTTCAGAGTGAATTAATGGTTTCTACAATTCTTTAGCATGTCGAATGAGATCATACTGTCTTAGCAATATCGATCCAAAAATGTGAATTAAAGATTTTCCTATATCTTTAAAGATTTCTTTGGTTATCAATTTTTCCGATTGGTCACCTTTTAGAAAAATTTAATCAAAATGTAGAGCAGTCATTAACAACATTTTTTTTTACCGCGGCACACTTTTAACGGTTTGAAAATTTGGCGGCACAGAAAAGAAAAAGATAAGTGTAAACGTTTACCATATTGAAAAAAAGTAGGAAATGTTTAAGAGCCTCTTTACATTTGTAATAATTTGACGGGACATTTTGATAATCTCTCGCGGCATTCAAAAGTGCCGCGGCACAGTGGTTGAGAATCACTGATGTAGAGGAACTATGCTAATGTGTCACCCTTTTATTTCTTTTAGTTGTATTTTACTGAATGTATATTTTGTTGTATATAGAGATCATTCAATTTTTCCTTTTTCAATCCTTAGCTCTTTACCTCCACTCGTGTAGGTCTAAAATTAATTAATTCACCGCCCCCTCTTAAATATTTAATCTATTTTGAACCAATTTAAGAGTGGAGTTTATTTTAAGTGATTTTTTAATTGAAAATATTTTATTTAATATGATATAAAATTATACTATATTGGGATTTTTTGTAAAATGCACATGAAAAGCAAATAAAGACCAATTTGTTTATTCGATGTTGAAAAAAACTCAATTGACATGGTAACTTCAACAACAAACCTCAGAAGCCCTTGAATGAATATAATCTTCCTCTACGTAAAGTAAATAAAAAAAAGGGAAAAAGAGTGAGATTATATTCTCCCTTCCGATACGAGTAGAGAGGCTCTTCGCTTTCCAAATTCTTTCTTAATTACACATTTTCGATGGGAAAAAAAAATTGAAATCAATGCGAAACTCGATCTCGCATGGCTTGTCCGGAGTTCATTTATTTATGCCATAGGACAGGAATATCAGCAAAAGCAGGAGGTCATCCAGGAGGACGATCCGATGCTTGATTAAATTCAGCTGGCTCCAGGGAGAAAAAAGGTTTGTTTGACAAGGCTGATGCATGTTAGCCATATTCAGGCCAAAGGGCTGAGGGAAAAATATTTCCCAGGGAGGGAGATTTGTTAGCTTGGCCAGGCAAAGCGCGCTCGAAAGAGAGAGAGAGAAAGTGCGGGGCACTTAACCCACCCCCTCCTCTTCACCCCTTTCACCAGTCCTACCACCTCTCTAACCTACGAGCAAATTTTAATGCGAAAAATTTGCATCACTTCACAGACTCAGCAACAAGATGATTTATAAAGGGAAAATATAAGATATAATAAAGAATAAAATTAAATTAATGGTGGTAATTACGCGATATTTGATAAAGAATTTGTATAATATTTTATGAAAATGAATACCATAAATAAATAGTATTGAGATATATGAAAAATATAAATTTATTTTAGACGATTTATCTTCACATAATTCTAAATCATATTATAAATAATATTATCACTACGATTTTCAATTTAGAAGACGTTGAACTATAGCTAGGAGGGATAGGAGGGAATCTTATAAAAAAATTGAATTGAAATGTAAATGTCATTCCAAAAAATAAAAAAAAATATATTTATAGTATTTACAAATTAACTTTCTTACCATTGAAAACAAATTTTAATTTATTTCAAAAAGTAAAATAAAATAAAAAAAAATTGATTGCTAAAATCATAAATACTTACTCGTATTTTCACTGAATGGTTGTATATATTCATTTAATGTTAAAGAAGACAGGAAATTAATTTTCTATTTTCAATATTTATAATTTACACAAATATTCGCTCTTAAGTGGGAAGTGTCAATTTCGTAACTAATTTCCGAACGACTCTAAGTGAATAGGATTAGTGGACAATCCACCCCTGATAGGATTGTGACAAGTGTTCTCTAAAGTTTGTTCATAAATCCCATCTCACATAAGGCGATCTCCATGGTTGAGATAAGTGGAACAATGATACACAAAACAATCTGACCGGAAACTATCTGATAATACAGAAAATAGCTAACCTTATGTCAAACAATTTAATATCAAATCTTCAACTTTAAAAATGATTTAAAAATTAAATAAAGATAGGAATAGAAATATAAAAAGCTGGAGTGTCTTTACTCGACTATCTCGCAAATTTAAATTGGATTAAATAACATACATTAATTTAAATTAAATTAAATTAATTACATTATAAATTAAAATTAATAAATAATATTTATTAAACCAGCGCATGTTTGGCTCTTTGTTGATGGCACCACGTCACGTGTTGGCGCGTGAGATTTGCATTGTTAAAAAAGTAATTCTGGTACTTTCAGCAAATAAATCAAGCTGAAATTCTAGATATAGCAGTTTTATACAATTATTAATCATGTGAAGAATTATCAAACATATATCTTTATTTTTACGGTCACTTTAGAAGATAAAAATCAAAACGTTGTAGGTAATGACCCTCTTCCGGTTGAGCTACATTTCTCAAAAGTTGATAGAAAACTACAAATTTTGAATGATACCCATGTACCAAATTTCATCATTCTAGCTCAAACTGTTTTTGCGTAAACTTGGTTACTTACATACACACACACACACACATATATATATATATACGCACACATATACACACATACACACACACATAGAAATTTTTCTGAACCTTAGTGAATATGATTCAGGAACCTTCAAAACGTATAAAAACATCAAAATCTCAACATCGACAATTTTCGTGATCGCAATACTATCTCTGGGGAGATAGTAATTAATAAATTATTAAGCTTATTGTATAGAAAAATCTTTATTAAAATTATTTAGAATTTGAATTTTAGTTTTTCAATATATGTTTTGATAATTTCGAGAAGGCTGCGATGGGCAGGATACGTGGCCAGAATGGGAGAGGAAAGAATGGCAAAAAATATATTGGTGCGGAGACCGAGTGGGAAACGTCCGCTTGGAAGACCAAGGACGCGGTGAATGGATAATATGGGAAGGGATGTGAGAGAAATGTGAGAGGGTAGGGCCTGGAGGGTTGTGGCTCAGAATAGGGATGCTTGGAGAAATATGGTTGCTACGGCCAAGAACTTTCGAGTTCCGTAGAGCCACAGAGATAGATAGATAGATAGATAGTTTTGATAATTTACTACTGTGTTTCGGTAACAATTACCTAGTTTCTTAATTGAACAATTCAATTTTTTAATATGAAAAACTATGTGTGTTTCATGGGGGGCATAACAAAGATTAGGAAACACTGTTCTAGAATCTCTAGAGGAATATACTCCACCAATTTCAAATATGGCAGAGAGGCAAAATAAATTTCATGAAGTCAACCCACTTTTTAACCATCCAGGAAAGTTATGAGCAAGTTGATAGCTCATTAGTCTAGTTGACTCATAGGGTAATCATGTATTAACTAAATGAAAATTGGTCGCGTGAAAATAGCGATATTCTCTAGTAAAATTGACTTGTTATACTGAAATTATAGTAGTGTCAATATATAGATGCTTATCTGTATGTATGTCAAATAATTTAATATTAATTGAATATTAATTATTATTTAAAATGTAAATAAACATTTTTTATTTGATTCATCAACTTCTAAACAAAAATTCTCAAATTTATATAAAATTTGTTCATGATAAAATAAAAACAAATTAATTAGATTAAATAATCAAATTATACTTAATACATATACATTTACATACACATATAAACTTAAAATTCACTATTAAATGAGTTTTTTGACTTATTAGTTATAATAATGAGTACCTGGTTCACCAAGCTCCCCACCCCTCGGTACTTTACAAATTTATTCTTTACGATTTGAAAAAATTATTTTAAAAATATTGCAGACGTATAAATATTTTATATTCTACTTTTCTTATCTAATAATTACTTCTATTTGTAAATACAATAGATATATTGTCAATAGATCATCAATCTCTCTCTCTTTTTTCAAAAATCTACCAATTATTTTTTGCTTTAATTTTAAATTTAAATTTAAATTTATGTAAAGCCCAGTCATGTATATCAGATAAGACTATCTCTGTTAACAGTATCTGTTCTTGGATGTTCGTCAATAATATATTAATATTCTTTTTTACCAATTCCTTAAATTATTAAAATATTAAAATAATATTATAAAATAAATTATAAAAGATAATATACGTATTTTTATTTTTATTTATAATAATTAAATATTTAATTTATTCAAAGGTTTTCACACATTTTAATATAATTAATAAATAATATCTATTAAATGATTTAGTTAAAATTAGTTAATCTTTAATTATTACTTATTTACAATAATTATCAATTAATGATATAATATGGTATTTAAATAAATCTTATTTAAATGCAAAATATTAGTATTTAAAATAATATTAATAGTTATAATAATATTAATTTAGGTGTTTTCAAAAACCACATTGAATTATTTTAATTTTTTGATCTGGATATATATTATAATTAGTTATTAGTTACTTTATTTAAGAAAAGAAATATAATTAAAAATAAATTGCTTAAAAAGAGAATTTGTTCACTTCAATACCTCTCTAATATTTAATTTTTATAAAAATCCTGAACATAATTTTCAATTGCAGAAAGACATAGTAATTTATATAATATATATATATTTAATTCTTGCTAGTATAATAATATTAGATCAAAGATATTTTGACATACTTTTTAGAATTTCTAATTTAAAATATCCTTATTGAATATAAATATATGTCGATTTTTATTAAAATTATAAGCATTTTAATAATTTGTGGCGTAAAATGAATGAATTAGTGATCGCTGAACGTGTCAATATTTAATCAAAATCTGATCAACTGTTTAGATAATATCAGTATTGGACATACATGTCGATGTCGAAAAGATCAATCGTGTTAAATTGGAATTGGGATTTACACAATTGGCAAAGGAAAATGGTAGGAGGGTGAAATTGGGATGGGAGGTAGGATGAGGGCAAATTTAACGAAGACTCGGACAGTAAAAATGATTCAAATAGAGCTTTAGTTATTTTTCAAAGCGCTTTGATCTATAAAAAATTTTAATTAGAGATTTTTTTTCTTAAATTTTACAAAATTAAAACTGAATGAAAAAAAGATATTAAATTTTATTGTAAATTGAATTTTATTGAAATGAACCAATATTAGTTATTTAATAAAAAAAATTTTATTGAATGTATCTCAGAACTTAATAACAGTTATAATATATAACACACAAAGGTACTAGTTAATATTGGGACTCGAATAATATATTATAATAATTCTGTAAAAATATGTAAATGAAGATTTCAAGTTAAAAAACGAAGAAATAAACAGTAAATCATTTAAAAATATTTTAATTTAATATAATTTTAAATTAAAGTTAATTTTATTATAATATACCTATATAGAGATGTGGGCTCCACTGTAAAAAGTGGTACTGTACGTATGTCTACTAAGCTTTGTGGCAATGGAATTTTTTCTTTCTAGGGTCCGGTACAAGGTTAACTCAGCCTAAGGGATCACATTTGAAAAGCTACGTGAAATAAGAAGTTCATGTTATAGATTAAGAGAATCGCTTCTACTGATCATGCAACACCTTTACTCCGCATAGGTGGCAACAAATTTGATAGGCGCTGTCTTTCCAAAGGATATTGAATAGCCAGAGGTTACTTTTTTATTTGGAGAGGAGAGATGTTATCAGCAAAGCTTTCTAATAGTTATACATATATAATATTATTTTTTAGATATACTTAATTGGTATTCTAGTGTGATAGATATGACAAATAAAAAATAAGAAAAAATTACTAAAATGACTATTAATTATTAATAAGATTTATTTAATAATATCTTACTAAGAAGAAAAAAAATGTTTTCTTTCACAAGTTATATTTTAAAGATATTATATACCTTCGCTCTTTCGTGATTCGCCATTAGCGCCCCATAAACTCGCGGATTTTTTTCTCAGAGTTTTTTTAATAATTTCACTAATATAATTTCTATAATATCTATTTAAGAATTTTATTTACTTTTCTTTAAGCCTTTTTAGGAGTATTAGAAAAATTTTGAATTTTAATTGGAAATTTTTTGAAGTGAACTGTCTTCTTTTATTGGTCCGAATTTTCTAATGAATATGTATGAAGTTCAATGCCTCAATCCGTCTTTCACTTGATGTGACTTATATATCAAAATGGAAATGTTAGTTTAAAAGGCCGATGGACAGATTGTCAGCAACCTCTCGTCCTCATTGGCCATGAGCTCAACTTCATTAGTATATTCTCCTTGGTGGTCTTTATCAAATTTTCCACAAGATATTCACTATTTTCAAAAAGCAGGAGGATCTGTCACATTCATGATTATTTATGAGGACACACTTGCCGACATTTTGGACACAGGATCAGAATTTGAAATTAATAGATTAAAACTGAAAGTGAGAAGGAAGTGGGGAGATAGGAAAAAAGAATGGTATCTTTCTTACAAAGAGGTGAACGTGATCAATTCTCTCATAAAATTGAATTAAGTTTTTTTTTTTTTTTTTTGCTAAAGAATTTGCATGAATAAAAATATTAAAGGGGAGAAAAGTTAAAACTTGAGACTGATGTAATATAACAAATAATCAATAAAAGACTAATTTTGGTAATGTTTCTAAGTAAGTTAACGGATGTCATCAACCTTGAAATTATGAGACTTTTCAATTTACAATTCTAATTATGTGTTGTCTATGGTGAAGATTGAAATTAGCATCTTTCACCCGCAATAAAATAAAAGTACTCAAATAAGACAGCTAGTTTTTTTTTAATTTTACTAAAAAGCAGAAGAAATAATTAAGAATATTTTTGTTTAATTTTAACAAAACATTAATTTTGATCATAAAATATCCTTCATAGTTAATTTTAAGATCGATTATAATTTTGGTTTCTAGAAATGGCTTTTTCAATTGATTAAAATGATTAGTATCAGTAGATAATTGAATCTCAGTTAAGTTTATTTAAGTGTCCATTTTATTATATAAACCTCTACATTATCAAAATAAATTAAATATAAATAAAAAATATAACTTGAATTAATATAAAATAATTCGAATATTTGTAACATATTCAAATATTCTTAAAAATAAAATCTGAAAAAAATATTTCATCTATAAGATCTTAAAAATTATATTTATTTATCTTTTATTTTTTTATAATAATGAAATAAATATCTTGCAGCACAGTAACAAACAAATAAGTATTATTTAATTCATATTACAGTATTTATTTTTTGTTTTCTCCTTTTCTTTGAAATAAAAAGAACTTGTTGGTTATTCTGTTCCCGTAATTCAATGGAAATTCGATTCTAAAATTGAAAAACCAAGCGGCATTCGAAATGTACTCATATGTGCAAGCGGGGGCGGGAACAAAGTGCGGGATTCTTAAACGCCTGAACAAATAGAAAGAACTATCACCATTTTCACCATCAAAGAAAGAAAAACCCAATATCTTACCACATCCCGATAACAGTAAAAGACAGTAGTGGAAAAAGTCATGATGGAAGAGATGTGATGGGGGTTGAACGGGTGTTGTGCGAATGAAGGGCATATCTTGAAAAGATCTTCTCTTACCCTCACCCTCGGATAAAAGATATATTCAATATATATTTAAAGATTATTCAGAATGAAGAAAATATTTAAAAAAAGAAACCTTTACTCTGGGAACAACGTTTCCGTCTTGAACAGCTGTTATAATCTATGCATTACACAGGTCAATTCATTTAGATAATAAACAAGACAAGGCAAAGAGATGGCCGCAAGGCGACAACCCTTTGTACTAAATAAAACATAATTAGTATTATGAAAAATGTCATTTTACATTTAAACCCACCGGGTTCGCAATCAAATTAGCTTAAATGATACTTTCATTAAATCAAAATTAAATTAATTGACATAAAAAAGAAATGATTCTAATATTTTAACCTATCAAAAATGGTCATTCATTTTTAGGTCTTTTACTTATTATAATTAAAGATTTTAAAATAATGAACTAGATAATAAGTGTTTGAAATTAAAGAAATAATCAGATATGTCTATTGATAGATATAACTAGAGGTGTTTGAGTTTATAGTTGAAATTCTCTATATACTTAATTGTTTTCAAAATATTCAAAATAGAATATGATATTATCTTTAAAATATTTGTTTAATTGTGAATTGAATTGACAGACTGATAAGTTGCTCATTTAAGAGAAATGACAACCTTACAAAATTTATAGAAGAGACTTTTAAATAAATTATTATTATTATTTTAAATATATAATTTAATTTAAATAAATATTTATTCATTTAATTGTCCTTAGATTAAAATTCAGCTGTTAAAATATTATAAAAAATATTTTTTAGACAGTGAATAATTCATTAAATAGTCTTGGTATGGTTATATCTTTTCTTTCTTGCCAGAGATAGTATTGCGATCACGAAAATTGTCGATGTTGAGATTTTGATGTTTTTATACGTTTTGAAGGTTCCTGAATCATTTTCACTAAGGTTTAGAAAAATGTCTGTATATATATATATACACACATATATATATATATATATATATGTGTGTATGTATGTAGACAAGATTACGCAAAAACAGGCCAAACAAAGCGCCAAACATGCCCTGGTTTAATAAATATTATTTATTAATTTTAGTTTATAATTTATAATTAATTAAATTTAATTTAAATATAATATATTATGTTATTTAATCCAATTCAATTGCTAATTTTACATAGGATTCCTCTTATCGAGAAAATTTACCGGACTTATTTTTGGGGTCTTTCTTTTATATTTATCGTAATACAAATTTAATATTCTTATTTCTTAAATGTGTGTTAAAATCAATTTTTTAAAAATGCCCCCTCAAGTGAAACAATATATAATATGTATTATTTTAACATAAATATACTTTAAGAAATTTTATTAATATAGATCATCTTAATAATAAATTCCAAAGTAATATTATAAAAATCAGTGACTTATAATTATCACCTTAATATACAAATTTTCAGTTTAGTTTTATAATTGTTGATTTATTATAACTTTCTATGATTTTTTATTTAAAACAAATATATTAGCAAGTTCATAAATCTAAGTTATAATGATCCTTTATGCCAGGAATGTCCGGAACTATCTTAGTTGTTATACATCATCAAAACATGGGAGTGTAACCACTTGGGCTTTGGGTATTGTGAGCTAAATTAATTTAACCAAGTAACCAATAGGGGTAGAGTAGTCCCGAAATCATCCAAGCTATAATGTTGGATTATGTTTGGCCTACAAGAAGATCGGGGAGAGGAGTAGTACAATTTTATAAACTATATTTCAAGCTAGAAACTACAAATATCAGATCAAAATAATTATAAAAATAATCAGCTTGTCCTGATCATTGAACTTTTACAAATTTACCTTCCGAATCTTATTTGTTTAGCTTAAATGAATTTTTCTTATTCTCTTAGAAAAATATCTTTCTATTAATTTCTTTTCAAAACTAATTTCAGATATTTTTATTTATTCATTTTTTCAATTAAAAAAAAATATTTTAAATTTAAATTTTCCTGAACTTGGTGAGGCTTAAACCCTTGATTTTGAATTCTTCAGCTTATATTTTTTGAGACAAACTTTTTTATGTCATCTTAACAGTAAAATTTATATTTAAATAAAAACAAACAAATTGATAAAGAAGAACTTTGATTGAACAAAATATATTAATTGATAGAAAATGTATTTACAATTGCAAGATTTAAATGAAAATTTAAAAATTCAATTATCAGCTGTAATGTAATGCCCCAAGGGCATTGATAATTCGAAATAATTTTATAACAATCCGAAAGCATGTTGCTTTGAAACCGCCCGACGCCAAAGGAGAAGGGCTGTTTCCTGTAAGCACCTGCTTGAGGTAATTGTTATAAAATTATAAGTATTTATCAATGCTCGAGTGACAGTCGGTGAGAAAATTTTTGCGATTTTAAATTTGTAAATAAACTAAAAAATAACTAATAAATTACCCTTGAGTTTATCTAATAAGTCCATCTAATTTATAATTTCTGGTGTTGCAAAAGTCCATAAATAATTTCCAAATGTATTTCTTATTTGATAAAGTATTTTTCGGTGTATTTTTTTAATAATTTCATTAACAGAATCATTATTTTCGTCATCATATCGTGAAAATGACATTTTAAAATGCAAAGGATTACTATTTATTAAATGACAAAAACAGTTTGTGCCCTAGCAACAAGCAAGAGGCATCTTACCAAACGGTATATATTTTTCAGTATAATTGTTCTCTTATTGGCTTTTTTTGAACACGTGACTCGGAATTGAAGAATTTGATTGGCTATTCATTTCATCAAAAAATTTTCAGCATAAAGTTTATATATCTTTGCATTGTATTCTAGGTTGATAAAAATAAATAATAAATAGTTAAAAAGTATTAACTAAGAGATATTGACCTATAAAAATTAATTTTTTTTTTAGATTTTCTATCCATATATTGGTATTCATTTTGATGTTTTCACTGTCACAATTAATGTTCATCATTTTTTTTTTTAGGTATAATCCGCATAAATCCCACATTGGTTGGCAATCAAACGTGCAACGACAATCAATCTCGTAGGATAAAAAGAGGGAGATATGCTTATTGCATTGAGATTTACGTGAAATAAAATTCAAAATAAGATAAAAATATATGAATTTGTTATCTGGTTTGGATTTGTATAGCTGCGATGTGGGATTTAATGCGGAATTTAGACATTTAAAGACAAATAACTTAAGATATATATAAAATTTGTTTTTTATAAAGAAATAAATTTTTATTAGAGAGTGTTCAATATAAACCTAAAGATTATTTTATCAAAATAAAAATATAAATATAAAATCATAAAAGTCAATATTTAATGACAAATCAATTGGTGGACTGAATAGAAAAAAGATAAAAAAAGAAGTAAATCAAAGAAATTCTATTGTTATAATATGAATGTTATATTCGCCTAATCAATTTACTCCACTTTTGGAAGTTTTTTAAATGTAAAATTTTGTCTGTCTTTTGGAAAGTAAATAATTTATTTCAGATGATTATCTCTATATCGTAATAAATGTTTAGGTAAATCACACTATAAAACGAAATTGAATACTTCTCTAAAATAGTCTAATTATTACACTAATATAATTTTTTAAATACAATCTATTTCACAAATTAATATGGAACGATATTCATTTTAATTTAGTAATATTAATTTGTTTGTTGTTTATGTCTCATTATAAAGGACAGAGACTGTTAGAGGAATATGTTTGCTGCAGATAGTAATTTTCAATTCTCCTATCACGAAGAGCGCCCAAGTGAAGCATTCATATAATATTAAGACTATTATTTTAAAATACTAGTCTAGCTATCTTCAGATAACTTTGGTAATATTATTATTGAAAAAAATATAATTAATTATTAAGGAAATCGAAATATTATAATAGAAAGTCTTCTAAAGATTGGATGAACAATAAAGACTTCTAGAAGATTAAAATTAAATATCTTTCTCACTTCCAGTGTATTCATCGATCTGTTATCCCCCCTCTCTAGATTCTGATTATAAAATATTCTTCTTATTTTTCTTTATTATACTAATATCTCACATTTTTAAAAGAAAAAAAATATATTTCTTTACATTTTTCTGTTTCTTCCAACTTTATTAATATTTCTCTTTGAAAAAATTATTGAATTTTTTTTTCTTTTTCACATTAAAAAATCATTCTATTCGAACTTTAAAGTAAACATCTTCAACGCTTGTCATTTTTTTATTTATATTTTGATTATTTTTTTTAAGTTGATTATTAATTCCAGAAAAATGTTTTTTTCTAAATTTATTGGTACTTACAATTAGCTTTTAAAATATTAAATTATAAAAAAAGAATATTATATAAAATTGTAAAGAATAATAAATTAATTTTTTTATATATATTTTAATAATGTTATTTTTATAATACACAAGGGTTGAAAGGGGTAATTAATTATATGATTTTATAAATTAAAAATATAATCTTTAAAAAAAATGTATGAGAAAAATATTTTATCTAAAATTTTTAATATATTAAAAACCTTTATAATATAATCTCTAAAAAAATTATTATATAAAAAAAATCGATTGTGAAGACATAAATTAATTATTATTAAAAATAAAATTGGTTTTAAAATTAAATTTAATGAATAAAAATTTAAATTACTGTCTTTGCCATAAATATATAGGTATATTTTAACATAAATATATATTATTTCTCCTTTATTTAAAAATATTTTTACCTAAGTAAATAAACTAAAAAAAATCTTGATTTTTACTAAATGTGTATAAATATAGAAATAAGAAATTGAAATATCCTTTTTTATTTTTTATATTTTGATGTGAAATTCCATAAAAACTGCGCGGCATTTCAAATCATAATGAAAAAAATAAGAATAATAATTTAATATTTTAATGAAACAAGCTTTTATAAGTTTAAATTATGTTTTAGCCTTGAAAAAAATAAAAAGTAAAATAATCGTAAATTATATAAACATATTGTCTGTTAGATGGTATTTTAATATTTTATTTTTTCTTAATAAAATTATTTTTCAATATAATTTTATTAATGATAATATATGTGTTGCAAACTTATGCATGTTTTGAAGAAACAACAATGCGCTAACTTCATTCCCCTCACCATCGATTTTATCAATAGTTTTTACACTTTTTCTACGCTTGTCTCTTTTTTTTGATTAATACATTATTCATACAAAAGTTAATAAAGGATATCTTATATATGTTATTAAAAAGGAAAATAAAACAAATCCTCTCAAGTCTTCAATTTTTCTTAACTCTTCAATGATACACACCCTCCCACAACTATATTTTAGTCGGAATACCTTATATTGTATTCATTTCCTTTGACTATCTCTCTCTCTCTCTCTCTATATATATATATATATATATATATATATATATATATATATATATTATTGCTTTCTCAATATATAAAAAATAAACAATAAAAGGATATTGAAATGTTAAACCAATAAACACATTTGCAATAATCTAAATCACTTGTTTTTATCAAAATTCATAGTAGATATATTATGAAATTCATTTCTACTAAATAATATAGAATAAAGTAAAAAAATTGTACAACACATTGAAATAAAAAAATAATTTTCTATTTCAAATTCGAGTTTTAAATCTAAATATTTACTTTTGTATCGGCTAAATTTTATATTTATTCATCTGTTATATAAATATTAATAAAACTCTTATATGTAGAGTTGAAATAGATACATCCTGTTTTTTTTTATTATTGTTATTGCAACTTTATTGATAAGTTTATTGACTTTGATCATTTTATCAGCTAAAACCACACATGTAGTGAGTAAATAAATATTATATTAAATATATTTACATCTATGTATATATATTAAAAATATATAAATATTAATTTTTAAACTAGAAATTTTTGGGCGAATCATTTTTCATTTTTATCTTATTATCTAATAATCCTTTATCTATATATAAAAATTAAATGGAAAGCAAATTTTTTAATATTATTATTACATACATACATTTTTGATTGAATTAACGTTTTACAGTTTTATACTTGTTCAATGTGATAGGCCTCTTTATTCTCGTTTCAACAAATTGAATCCTTTATTTTGAACCTTGTTTTGAGTTAAATTAGGACTATTTTAACTAAAAACTATAATTAATTATTTATTTTGATTAAAATATACATATATAAAATATCTCGCTGGGGAGCCGCGACGCCGTCGTAGAGGAGCCGCGAAAAAATTTCCTAATACTTGAAATCTTTTGGAAAAAGAGCTCAACTGTTTTTTGGACCAAGCTTTTGAACACTTCGTACTTTTTTTCAACCGTTTGTCCCGGTTTGGTGTTTTCGAAATATGGTTACCCTAATTAAGGGATTAATTAAATCCGTTGTGTATTATGGGAGCCGTATACTGAAAAAGTTTGGGAACCTCTGGTATATACTCTAAAGTCTAAAAGATACTAGGAATTTATCAATATTATCTACTCATTATTTAAAATATATACAATACATGGATAAAATATAATTTTAAAAATATTTGATTAAATACCTCATGATAATATTTTCGTTTTTGTGAATGTTAAAACTACTGACAGGAACTCTCTTTTTCTCAGTTTTGAACAAAAAAAAAAAAAAAAAAAAAGAGGAAGTTAAAAAAGTGAAAAAAGGATGAGAGGATGTTAAAATAAAATTTTCAGAATCATATATAAGTAATGTATAAACAGAATTATTGATACATTGAAATATCATTGATTTATTTCGTCTAACAGATTTTTCTATTTGTTCCATAATAATAATATATGTTCGAATAGTAGGGTGCATTTTTCATTCAAATCAAATGAATGGGCCAGATGCTGATATTTAACCGAGGTAAACACAGGACACAAACGTTTTATTTCCTCCGGTCTGTGGTTCCTCTCCCGAATGTTTTAAATTCACTACTCTATACCTGTATACATCTATGTATATTTAATTCGCTTGATTTTCATTGAAAATAAAAACCGGCCTGAATATATATTTAATCCCATTTAATTGATTTATTGATTTCAGATTTCTTAACACATATGATGACATACTGAAGCGGTGTTATTTATTTAAAAATTGAATTATCATTTTAGGTAAGGATTAGGGCTTCTATCACTTAAAAAAAGATTTTCCATTGTTAGGATTTTAATTTCAAATATTGTCTTAATCTAACAAAATTGAATTTTTGTAAAAGATAATCAACAAAGATAAAAAATAAAATCACTAAAATATTATATTAAAATATAATAAATTATCTCTTTATTTGAATGTTATGTAACAGTTCTATTAATTATTGATAAAATAAAATATAACTACTATAATAATTACAATAAATATCAATTGAAAAATTCATGAAACTTTAATACCAACTAAATATTAATATGAAATTGATATTTACTTTTAATTATGAAACTATATTATTGTACTATTCTCGTTATTTGAATTAAATATAAAATTAAATATTAAAATTCAAATACATATATATATATATTAATAAATTTATTTTATTAGTTAGCATTTTAAGAATCATTTTTATATACAAAAAATATCATTCATATTAGAAATATGTATGGTTATCCTAGTGTGATTATATTTTTATTTATAGTTTTTTTTTAATTATTTTATTTAATAGATTTATTTACACATTCTCTTCTACTAATTATCTCATATTTTTCTTATATCAAATTAATTTTCAATGTGTGTGTGTGTGTGTGTGTGCCTGGGGTAATTTTTTAATATTCTAAAAATAATTCACAAATAAGATAAAAGATAATAATAATATTAAATTAAATTTTCTTCTCTTATATAATTTTTAAACAATATATTATTATAAGGGAGAAAGGAAAAGTGAATATGTTGGAAAAACATTCATCTAAGTACCTATATATATATATATAAATTAAAAAATAAAATATTTATCTCTAAGCTCCTGAATAAGAATACAGTGAAAAGTAAATATTTAAATAAGGGTTAGAAATTAAAAAAAAGAGGGAAGGCTAAATTCTAGTGGAGAGCAAAGCAGCGAAAGTAGGGAAAGTAACCCCTCTAGCACCCCGTACGCTACCCTTCTGCATTGGGTTCCCTCTCTTGAGTATCGATTCGTTACAAAACAGCCCGGCCTGCGGAATTTTGGCCCAAATCCAGGGCACCAGTCCTACCAACTACCACTAGCCATTGAATGGCTCCTTCCAGACTTGGCAACCTCCTCCTTTTCATGGGTCGATGTTCGCCAGACTCAAGAAAAAAACATATAATCATAATAAATGTATCTGTGATAAAGAGAAAGATTTTAAACTAAGTTTGCCAAACCAAGGGTTTCTATCTATAGAGAGGTACAATGGATCGATTTTCACATAAAAAATAGAGCAATTGCAATTTCTATTGTAAGTCGTTATAGTTGAAGAGATTATATAATTAAGTGAAATCTAATAACCCTCTTCATCTATTATAAGAAGGGATATTAAAAAAATGGCCGAGGAAGGAATAACTCAACAAAATTTTATAATCCATGAAATAGTATAGAGTATAGACTTAAATACTCATTTTAACAAGTTTTATATGTTCTAATTAAATAAATATCTACTTGAATTAGTCAAATCCTGCATTAATTGAAATTAAAAAAATTTAAATAATTAACAACAATTAGCTTATTATTATTATTAATATTATTATGAATTTATATCTTAACAAAATTGACAACATTTAATTTAATTTAAAAATAGATCATGAACTTTTCATTTTGGAAAATACCTGTGGAAATATTAGCATGAGATGCGCCCCAGGGACAAATTCTGCTGTTTTTTATTAAAACAAAACACAATATTCAATGTTGATTTTTTTTTATATTAAACAAATTTCAGCCATTTTTAAGTTGATCGATTCTTAAGAGTAAAGTATGAATGTACTTCACTTATCTTTCCACACTCCTCTATTGAAATACTATACTTAAACCATAGACCACAAACACTTTTCCTATACCACTATTAATTTATTCTTATGTGTTTCATTGAAAAGTATTGGAATCTGCGAGTATGGTTGATGTAATTTTTATATCATATGAATTTATTTGTTGTATCTATTTTAATATAAATTTAGCTTGTTAGTGAGTTTTCAATATTAAATATAAACTTTAAAGGATACCTTTTACCATAACCAAAAAGATTTTTTTAATAAGACAAGAATATCGAAAATAAATTTAAACCTTGATTTAATTAAAAATGTATTAAAAATTAAAGAAAGTACAAGGGCATAAGAACTAGCAAAGATAATTGGTAAAAATTTTACTAAAGTTTGAGCACAAATATAATTCCATTTCTTTTGTCAAAAGTTTTTAATATTTAATTAACTATCTCTTCTGTGTGTGCGTAATATTGATTTTCCCATTTCATCCTCTACTAAATTTAATAAATAAATACATTAAATAATTAAATTTATAATTAATATAAAATGTATAATTAAAGAATAAATAATCATTTGTTATTTGTAAATCATCTATTTGTTTTATTGCTAATTTTACTCAATTTATTCTCAAAACAAATATTTTATTTTATATAACATACTTTTTCTAACAAATTTTCTCATTCTTGATTGAATATAATCTTTTTATGACCATCTTTTTAATTATATATTTTTTAAAAAATAAGGAATCATTTGGAACCTGAAAAATATTCTAAATTAACTAAATTTTAATAATTTGTTAATTTTATTTACTAAATTTATTTTCTTATTTTTTGTATAAGCTTTCTTGTTATATTTTTTAAATTAAATTTACTTTTTGTTTTATATTGTTTCTCTTTGGATTACTCATGTATCAGTAGATTGATTATATATATAAAGTAGAGGGTGGGGGTCGGCTCAGGCACCAACTTTGGCCTCTCCGACTATAGTAAAAGTTTACATATAGAAATTTAAAATTATAAATTTAAGCAATCTAAAGGGGGTCGTGACATATTGATTTGCGTTCCAAGGGGCCGTGGCTTCAAAATGTTTGAGAAGCACTGTTGTTAGTGTTTTTAGTTGTCGATGGTTTGAGTCTTGTGTGTCTGGTTTGGGACTGACATGTAAGATACATGTAAGGGATTCCTATCGCCTTTTCTAACTTTATATTTAAAGCTGGGTGTATTATGAATGTAACCAATGGTAAAATATTATTTCAAAAGCCTATATTTAACGCTTATATTGATTATATTATAAAATTGCAAAGTAAATTTAAAAAGTAATATATAGTTAATAAACATTTTTCTCAAATATATTAATTTCATATTCTAGAAAATTTTGACATTTGCAAATTTTAAAACCTTATCATAATTGATTTATTGAATATTGTTATACATATTTTTTTATAAATGAAATAATTGTTATTAAATTAAATTTTTCTAAGTAAATTACCAGGGATAATAAGATTGCGTTATTTAATATATTGAAAGAGTTGGGAAAGAAAACAGCTGTTTTTGACAACCTCTTTTGCCAGATAATATCCTAATTGATTTATAAAAAGGTAGCGGGTAAATATGAGTATTTTTTAATAATTAAAATAATTGATTTACAATTAACAAAAAACTATTCTTTTATTTTTATTATTTCTATTTATTTTATTTCACACAAACAGAATCAAAACAATATAAAAGATTAACTTATAAAATATATATTATATTATTCAAAAATCAAAGGTAGGTTGTATTTTAAAACTAATTATTAATATAGGATAGGAATAGGTAATAGATATATTAATAGAAAGCAATGTAGGCATGGAGTTTTACTTTTTCATTTTATTCTTAATTAATTTATTTTTTATTTATTTTTTAGCATTTCTTTTCATTTGATTCATTTGACACAAGCACCAAGAATTAGACAAAATTTCTCCTGATTAAAATTCTTAAATAGAAATACCACTTTAACAAGAGAAATTAGAAGATGTTGATGAAGTAGTATTTCAATAAATGTAATGTAATAGAATTTTAATAAATGAAAAAATTGACCAAATTAAAGGTTTACAACTCTCAGAATAAAATTAGACAAGAAGTTTGATAATATTAATGTTAAAATAATATATATTTTTTGAGAGGTGAGTTGGTAAAAAAGAAAATTTAAATAATAATTTAATTATTAAGCTTAAAATTCAGTTACAAACTTTCAGGTGGTGATTATAAGGGTTATTTGCTATTTTTTAATTAATTTGATTGAAAGATTAAGATTAAGCGATTCATTAAATTTGCAAAATCTCAAGAGTTTTTTAACAGAAGGAGCCTTGAACCAATTAAGCACCTTGTTTTTTCTAAAGAAAAATGTAATAATGCAAAAGATATTTTAAGTATTTTAAAAATAGAAACTTAATTAATAATTTATTTAATTTAGGTATTAAAGTTCTTACTAGCTAGTATTTTAATATTTAATCTCGATCTTCTAAAATAAACATATCAATAAATTCAAAATAATTGATCATTCTTATATAGAAATTTTTTCTAACTTCATTATTAATTTTAGAGATTGCCTAAGAATATGTTAAGGTAAAGTTTTAAATTTAATAATATTTAAATAAGTAGAAGAATGTAATTGAGTTTCTTTTTTTAGGACCGAACACCAACTTAAGGCGATCTTTAATTAGAATCTTAAAGGTTAAGAATTTATTAAAGAGAGTTTAAGGGTTAATCTCCCGCAAAGAGAGTGCTACTACACTTAACCACTTCAAATAAGAAAAGTTAAGGGGAATCGGGCCTCATTTGAGAGATCAAAATTAAATTAAGACAAGACAGATTGGTTTGGAAAAATACAATTTATTTAGTTAAAATTTACCATATCATTTGGTTTATATAAGTATATATAAATAAATTTCGAAATAAATTCTTTTTCCTCTTATTTTATCGGGATTATTAATTTAACTTGTAATTTATTTTTCCTTATCAAGTAGAAAGTAAATTTATATATAGTTATATAATATTTACATGTAGTTTATTAAATGATTCTAATTTTACAAATATATGAGCGAAAGATATTTCTCTTCATGAATATGAATCTAACTAAAAGGTATTTTCATTGCCCCGAAAATTGAATGGTCTCACTGAAAATAAAATAATTTAATTGCTATCATCGAGTTCATTTTATTTGCAATTCAGCAGCCAAAAATATTTTTTAAACCAGTTTGTGTATTTTAATGACAACTAATACATATAATTAAAATTTTTAATTGAGAAATTTATATAAAATAGTTTTAAAGTTAAATCTAAAATTAAGAGATTTTTAAAACTTATTTTGTTGAGTGATTTCATGAAAAATAACTAATCCTTAACTTGTGTATTTTATTTAAATTATTTAGATCCCCATCTTTTAGATTTTCATTTCGGATATTCCCATATTCATGTTGAAAAGGGGTGATAAAACCATTTCTAATACTTCCAGACATCGAGAGATTTATCATCCTTGTCCACTTTCTTTCCCTTATTTCTAATACCAGAGATTATTAAATGGTCAAGTTATTGAAAACCTTCTCTTTGATACACAATTTCTTTCACCTGAATTGGTATTGAATTCTAAATTAGAAATATCCACCTTTTGTCGCTCTGCATATTTCGTTTTATATTCTTTAAAGGTACCTGTATTCATTTAAAAAAAAATTATCAGTTTATATAAATACTTAAATAGATTCATATATACATAAACATATAATATAAATGAAAAATTTAAGTTACAGAACCTCCAAATCCAATTGCACCCAAAAGTTTTTACCAGAGGCTACTCTTTAAAAATAGATCCTGTTAAGCTTAAAGCTGCTCTAAGAACTACCATTTGTCACGACAATATATCGTTGTTAAGAAAAAACGTGACGGTGAAGACTATATATATATATATTTATATATTATTTTTGCTCAAGAACATACAATATTTTATCTTTTAAATGATCTTTATTCTTAATATTAAGATTTTTTTTATTTATTTTTTAATATTTTGAAATTTATTGAAATGTATACCATATACTAGGGGTTCTCAACCTGGGGGGCGCGAGCATATCAAGTGCCCGCGAAGTCATTTTAAGTGTCCGCAAACTTTTGAAAATTTTGTTGTAAAAAAAAAAGGTTAGATGATTTTCAGACCAAACTTTTCGAACATTTCCGCTTTTAATTTTCTTTCAAAATGTTTCTAAAATTAAAAGGTCGGATGATTTTGCGATATTCTGAAACAGGGGGCGTGACCTCACATCAGTGTTTCTAAGGGGGGCACAGAGTCTGAAAGGTTGAGAACCCCTGCACTATACTATTTTAATATATATATATATATATATATATATATATATATATATATATATATAAACACATTTTATTATCATACAAATCATTTTAAGATTTTTTCAAAATAGAATTCCTTTATGTAATTATGTTTTAGAGGAAAGTTAAATGAATATAATTATTAATAATCAATTATTAATTGTATAAATTAGGAAAAGAAATTAGTCTATGAATACTATCCTATCGCTTACGAGTTATATAATAGAAAATGAGTAATTTATGTAAATAATCAATTTTTATTCCCAAAAATGGCATTTATCGCAGATATAATTAAAACAAATATGCCTGTCTATTTAGAAAAAAAATTGTATTTAATTAATTTAATTTGCTTTTCTGCAGGACAACTCTGTAAAATAATAAACAAAATATAACTTATAATAGTTGATAATAATTGGGATGATGAAAATGATATCGATGATGATAGGGGCAATTTTCAATTAATTTATCACTTAAAGATTTTTTAAGATAGGATTGGTTTTAGAAAGAGAAAAAAAATGGGAAATGACAACTTATAAGTAATCCATCCAACGATTTGATTCTGACTGATCCAATGGCAGAGAGCGAGGCACACATATTGGCAATTTGGGTTGTCCCATTAGGACAGTGCCTCCCAGGATCAAAACCAGTGGCAGAATTCTCCAAATTTAACAATAACAACACAATCTTAAAATTAAACAAATTACGCCCAATACAAACTACTTTTTTATGGTTATTGTAAAGTTTATTTCAAGAAAAATTTTTCATAATATTTTAAGTTATTGAAACTAGTTCTTCTGATAATTTAGAATTATATGTTATAATATTTAAAATTATGTATTTATTATACTTTTAATTTATTCATTATATTTTTGTGTTGTCTAGACCTTTTGGAAAAAAGACTCAAAAGTGAATTCATCTGATCCTGCAATTTATCTATCAATAAATTAAATTAAAATTTTATTTCATCAAAAATTGCCAAAATTGTTATAGGATTCATAATTTTTATTAAAGATAATAAGAATTTCTTAAATATTTTTTAAATTCATGATAAAAATTATATTTTTAATTTGTGTCTATCAATATAATAAGTATATAAGTAATATAGCATATATCTAAACATTTTTGAGTAAATTAAAATTTAAATAAAAAGCAGGTATTTGAGAAGACGGCCAGTTGGAAGAATACGGAAAGGGAGACCCCGCAGAAGTTGGTGAGAGGAGGCGCAGGTAGATCACTGGAAGTTGAAGATCAGAACTGGAGGGAGGTTGTAATGGAGTGCGATGGAGGAAAATAGTGGAGAGAGGAAGATGGGAACTTTGAGTGCGAACTCATTTCGCCTGAGGCCTGTAGAGCGCTTTAATAATAATTTCAGAATGAACCTGAGAAATAATTTTTAAATATATCAAATTTATTTTAATATTTTCTTTTAAATTAAAAACATTAAAAGTTGAATTTTTTTTTTTGAGTATATACGTTTCATATTCTATTCTAGTATTAACTTTCTTTTTATTTATGTGGTACTTAAATTAATGCTTAAACTAAAAAGAGATACTATTAAAACATTAAAATGAATGTTTATAAACTATTTGTATTAATAAACAAGCTTGAAAAAAGGTCATTTGTTTCATTTATCTTCATATAAGTAATGTCTTTCTAATTGAAAATTGATTTTTATTTATTGATTTTTTGACCATTTTCTTGTTATCAATTTGTATTTTTAAATGAATAGGTATAGTAGTACTATATATTCCTATATATAAATATAATAAGTGAATTTGAGTTTATTACAGACCTTTTTCATTTACCAGGTTTTTTAGATCTTATTAAATATATACAATTTATGAATTGATTTATCATTTATTAATTTAAACATGATAAAAAGAATTATTAAAAAAACAAATATAAATAACCAATTAATTATGGAAATTATGTTGAGCATGATTAAAAAGAAATCTTGTATATTATTTTGTTTTGTTTTATGAAAATTATAACGAGAACTTCGTTACTTAAAGGTTCTTTGTAATTCAATATTTTTCCATAACTCATATTTTTACCATTCTTTGCTATTTGACTCGAAAATCATTAAAATCGAAAGCAATAATTTTACAAAAATACAAATAATAACCAATACTAATAAATATAAAATTCTTATCAGGTCTAGTATTGAATTACATAGCTTTTATGAAATGTCTTTCATGTCCATTAACGAAGTCATGATAAAATTTAACTTCAAAATTTTTAATTTTTATAACTTTTTTTCATTTTATCTCTTCTCCAAACCAATTATTTTCTCTCATATTTGATCTAAAAAAATTAATTAATATATTATAATAGTGATACTTGTGAAGAAAATTAATCTATATTGACATAATTAGTAGAACTATTATGCTCGTATTAAGCTAAAAGTCAAAATAAGTTAAACATTATCTAAAATTCAGGGCAGTAATAATTTAATTGTATAATGATAAAATATGATAATAATTAATTAATTTTCATAGTTTAACTATTTGAATTTAAATTAGGCTATATACATATGTCATCATATGTACTTATATTAAGGTATATTTTGAAAATACCAAATCAGGACATTTTACCTTTGAAACCAAATTGAAAAAAATTCGGAAATGTTCAAAAGCTTAGTCCAGAAAACGTTTGACCTTTTTTTTAAGACACATTGAAAATTTTTGAAAAAAGTCCTAAATATTTCAAAAAATACCTCCCTTACTATCGTCGGTCGGTAAAAACGGGACAGATATCAAAAATGATTTCAGTTAGGAGGACACTTACAAAAGAAGGAAAGAGCTTACAAATGGAAGACGGTTGGTCACCTTACTTATATATATATATTTTTTATCAATAGATATTTTACCTTAATTTAATCTTTAAATTAATTCTTAACGAGGAAATCAAAATTCAATTAATTCCATGTAAATTATTTTTAATATGTTTTTATATTTCTGCTAACATTTATTTAGATTAAAAATTACAGTAGATACTGGAAAACGTATTTTTGTCAATGATATATTTTAATAAAATAGATATGAGGCATTTAATTGTGAGATATAAATGAATATTTTTTAGTTAATTGAAAGAACAATTGCAGCGCTCTACTAGCACCCGCGAATGGATAAAAATTTATTTTCAATTTAATAAAGTTAATAACTAAGGTATTTTTCAGAATATAATTTATATCAATTTTCGAATATACAAAATACTTAAATTCTTAATAATGGAGATTTTTCTTACTACTTTTCTTGAAAAATGTTTTCAACTAGATTCTTTTAAAGAACATGTTCTCTTTTTTAGCAAAATATTTTAGTTCTCTTTCTTTTTCCATTTATTCTAAAATTCTCTTTTTTAAAATTTTTACTTGATTGAAATTGGAAAAGATTTCAATATAGAGTGAGATTGAAAAATCCATTTGAATTCTTTCATCTAAAAACGTTACTGTGTATGATTCAAAAAGGTTTTTCTTGAGAAAATTATAAATACAGAACAATTTAAAACAATTATTAAATGATTTAAATGGGTAAAATATTTTGAAACAAAATTCTATTGAGTTTCATAATGAATTATTAAAAATTTGTGAATTTTTTTTCTTAATACCTTACCAAAATGAAAAGTAAATATAATATTTTCTATTATTGATGGGCAGTGGACTAAAAAACAAAATAAATTATAAAAATTCCCTTTCGGCGGAATTTTAATATATATGTATGTAATTATACATTTTTATTAACTTTTATAAAGAAATGAAAGAATACCACGAACTACTAGTTCACCAAATTAATGGAGAAATTTAAAAAAGAAAATACTGGAACTAAGATAGATGAATGAAGAATGAAAAAGTAACATTTATAAGTGTATTTGTAGTTTGTAGATTTTTTAATGTAATGAATCTAAAAAATAGTAATAAAAATAACAAATACTGTGAGACAGACTATAATACTTTGGATCATTTGCTGACTTGGACAAAAAGTAACATACACATTAACGACAAAAGGAAAAAATGGAGACAAGACCAAATTAGCTGGAGTGTCTCCACTCGACTATCTCGCAATTTGAATTGGATTAAATAACATAATATATTATATTTAAATTAAATTTAATTAATTATAAATTATAAATAATAAATATTAAACCAGCGCATGTTTGGCTTTTTGTTGATGGCACCACTACACGTGTTGGCGCGTGAGATTTGCAGTGTTAAAAAATTAATTCTGGTACTTTCAGCGAATCAATCAAGCTGAAATTCTATATATAGCAGTTTTATACAATTATTAATCATGTGAAAAATTATCAAAATATATCTTTTATCTTTACGGTCACTTTAGAGGAAAAAAAATCAAAACGTTGTAGGTAATGACCCTCTTCCGGTTGAGCTACATTTCTCAAAAGTTGATAGAAAACTACGAATTTTGAATAATGCTCATGTACCAAATTTCATCATTCTAGCTTAAACCGTTTTTCCATAATCTTGGTTACATACACACACACATACACACACACATACACACACACATACACACACACACACACACAGACATTTTTCTCAACCTTGGTGAAAATGATTCAGAAACCTTCAAAACGTATAAAAACATCAAAATCTCAACATCGAAAATTTACTAGAAAGTAAAAAGGACAATTATTTATTATTATAGACCAATTTAACTCAAGTAATGTTAAAGGAAAAATGAACAATATAAATTTATCTTTGTAAGTATTATGATATAATTGTAATATCTTAATATTTTCACGGACTTTTTTTCATATATTCATAAACACTAACACACACACACACACACACACACAATAAGATCAGTTTTAAATTTTAAAAAATTAAAATATTTCAAATTCAATTAAAACTCTAGAAAATTTAATAAGATGGAGGGATTGGGATACCCATTAATAATATTCGAAACTTAAAATAGTTTATTTTTATTAGTATTATTCATATTTTTTCATTAAAAACAAAAAAAAATCAACATTGGGCTAACTTTTTCCCAGGGCTTCGAACCGGAACTGAACCGAAAACCGAAAACCGAAAAAAACCGGTATTTTTGTCGGAACGAAAACCGGAGCTGAACCGAAAAAAATAATATCGGTTTATTTCGGTTCAGTACGTGTTCAATCCAGAGTTGCCACAAGAGGTGTTTTGGCAACACCCAAGCCCGAATTTTTTTCAATTAGTTATGCCTCGCACTGCATGGTGTCGCTAAAAACTTTATTTCAAAAATTAGTGTCCTAGTCATACTCTCCCTTCGGTTGTGTTGGCAGCGTCTCGTAGTCGCAATACAGAATTTAATGTTTTCATCGTTTGTTTAATACTGATATTTTGATTTAATGATAGTATTAATTTTTTAAATTATTTATTCCATTTGTTACAGGGTTATGTATTGATATAAAGAAAATGATTCATAAATATAAATAAAATTATTAAATAAATTTAAACAAATATTGAAAACCTTTGACCAAGTACGAAGATTAGACAGTAAAAAACTTATTTTAGAAATTTGGGAGGAAAATAAAAATACATATCCTCATTTTAACAAAATTGCAATGGTGGTTTTAGGAGATACTGCAACACAAGTTAGTGTTGAAAGAGCTTTCTCTGGTTTAAAGTTTATTTTACGAGACAATAGAAATAGTTTAAATAAAAATATATTGGAAGATATTTTAATAATTAGAGGTATAATTATCATCTTTTATAATTCTAGTTATAATTATAAGTAAATATATCCAAGAATTCTGTATACTTTAACATTAAATATACGAATTTGTTTCGTTTGTTGAGTGTTTAAAAGTGGAAGGATGTAAAAAAATATTCATACTTATTTGTTCCGTTTAATAAATTATATTAACATCTTATATTATATACTTCTAATTATTATACCTTTAATTAATTATTATTATTTATATTATATTGTATCAATTCATGTAGTATGATTTAGGGTGGTAGCAAGAAATATTTTTATATATTTATGGCAGACTCGGCATACCCCGACCTAAATTTCTAATACAAATAAAAGGTCTTTAAAATTAATTAATCGGAGCTGAACCGAAAACCGAAAACCGAAAAAAACCGTTATTTTTGCCGGAACGAAAACCGGAACCGAACTGATATTTTTTATTTTTATTGAACCGGAACGAAAACCGAAACGAAAAAAATAACGGTTCGAAGCCCTGCTTTTTCCTATTGATTCTTTTTCTTTCATAAAACTTTTTTTCCTATACTAATTTATTCTCGAAACAAGCAAAAAGGCGTCCAATAATCGAATCGGCTTATTTTGCCAATAGTCTTCGCTCTCAAGGGTTGGCATGTTTCAGTTCCCTTTCCCTCATGTCGACCTCGACCTCATTGTGCTAATGCCCCACCCAAGCCAACCCAACCCACCATCCCATTCCCCTTGACTTTGGTAGTTTTTTTTTATATTCTGTTCATCTTTTTTTTTCTTCTAGAAAACGACGATCAAAGAAACATGTGACCTTCTTTCTATTATCTATTGCACAAATATGATGTAGACAAACATTATGATAAAAGACAGAATACAATTTTAGATCAGGATACGAAAACTCCTGTTTGATATTTTATTTTAAAATATTGTTATATGAAATAATTCTTTTTGTATTAGAATTTTGGATTTTCATGTTCTATTTTTTCTGAGTTGTTTTTTTTTTAATATTTTGTTTATGAAATTTTCGTTTATCTCATCCAAAGATGGATAAAATAAAAATTCAAATTAAAAACTTTTTCAATCTACAAATGGAAAATATATCCAGACTAAAGTCGATGTAAGTAATATATTTATAATTAAAAAATTATTTAATGCATAAATTTTTAAGATACTTTTTATATTATTTTTGTAACAATTTTAATCATTACAAAGAGAAATAAGCGGGAGTGTCCTCCCCTAGACTTTCCCGCATATAAATAGGTATAAAGAGTTGTGAATGAATATTTAGAATGTAATAAAGTGCTACTTCCGGTTAACTGATATTTTAAATGTAAAAAAAACAGATATGGATATAATATAAATATTTTTAATTTTATTTTATTTACAATATATAAGGGCTGGCTGTGACGTCATGAAGTGCTGGGTGACGTCATATAATTTTAAATTAAGAAAAAACTAATGAAGATGATTTTTCTCGAGGATAAAACCAATACAAAGTGCATAACACGTGGAGATATGTCCTCACATGAAATTTGATATGAAAATAACCCTTCACTTCCTATCTTTGATCGGCAATTCTAGCACTTCCGGTTTCCGGATTTGCACTAAAAGTTGATCAATTCATCCTACTGATGTATTAAGTAAATATACCAAATTTCATCAAAATCCGTTGAGCCGTTCAGGCTGTATACATCTATACGGACGTACGGACAGACGGACGGACGGACGGACAGACATCATGCTAAAAATACTTTTTTCTGTTAAGAAAATGCATGATTCGTGGAGATATGTACCTAAAAATATCCATAGGTGAAATTTGGTGTGAAAACAATACCTCCCTTACTATCGTCGGTCGGTAAAAAAGAAACGCTACTTGTATAGGTAAAATGTCACTTCCGGTAGTCAGATCATGATGAAATTTGGTATCTCAATTTTTTTCATATTTTTAAATCTATATACAAAATATGAAGCAAATATCTCGAAGCAAACTGGTACTTTACTTGAAAGGTAAACGCAACCAGTGTAGGTAAAGTACCACTTCCGGTTAACCGATTTTGACGAAATTTTGATAGAAATCTACAAACTGTGAATAATATCGGTGTACCAAATTTCAAAGTCCTAGCTTGATTAGTTTTTGAGTAAATTTGCTTACAGACATTACATACATACATACATACATACATACATACATACATACATACATACACACACACAGACATAATTCGAAAAATGGTATTTTCCGACTCAGGGAGGTCTAAAACGTCAAGATCTATCGAAATCTCGAAGTCGAAATTTTTGACGATTCCAATACTTCCCTTATACGAAGTATGCGGGAAAGTAAAAAGAAGAATTTATTTAGATTATTATTAATAATGAATTATATATATATAATAAATAATATAATCTGAATAGAATAGAGATAAGTTCAATATCTATATATTTTATATATATATTTCAGTGGCGCAACCAGGGGGGGGGTTTTGGGGGTCAAAACCCCCCCCAGGAGAGAAAAAAATATACATTGCTGTATATCATGTACTATATTACAAATAAAAAAGAAAAAATATAATCCTTCTTTTTATTTGAAAAAAAAATAATTCATAAAGTATAATTTAGTGTATAATAAGTAAGTTTATTTTATTTTAAAATAATTTTAACAAAAATAAAAATTGCTTATTTTTTCGTACAGAATTAAATATAAGAAATAAAAAATTATTTTATTATTTCTCCTAAATCATAAAAAACAAAAGACTTAATATAAGATTACTAGATGATTGTGAAATTTTCCAATTTGACTATTATTTAAATTTAAATATAAAATAAAGAAAAATATTACTCAAATTCTAAATATTTCATAAAAATTATGAAGCGAAGACTAATTTTTTCAAAATGGAAACGGGTTTAAATCCCTAAAGGAAAAAATCCATAAAAGTCAAAACTCTCTCTCCCTAAAACCAAATATCCCTAAAAAGAAAAATCCTTAAAACCGAAAATCCCTAAATAAAAATATCCATGACTGAAAAAATCCCTAAAAGAAAAAATCACTAAAAAGAAAATTTTTCATTTTTGTATTAATTTTAATTGTGATTAAGAAAATTTAATTACAAGGTGAGCATGACACCCAGTTGCCTGAGACACGACCTCCCAAGGAGGTAATCGAGCCTGGACCGAAAGTAGGGAAAAATAGGTAAAAAAATACATACATATGGCCCACACACGTGATTTTTCCAAAAAAATTCGTATGTAAAATAAAGGGAATTTACTCAAATTCCGTTTATTAGCATACGTTTTAATAGCTTAATGATTCCAAATACAAAATACACCATTTGCACCGTATATTTCACCAGGGAATATATAACGCAATTTGTGAAATTTACTATCATCAGAGGTTGTCTTTTTCATTTTGCTCAATGCATTTATAGAAACATCAAATCAATGCCAGAAGTTTTGAAGCTCTATAATGATATAGATAATCCTGACAACTCCACTCATTTACGAACTCTTGCAGCTTTGGTTTTGGTACCACCATCAAAAGTCATTGTAGCCTACCAAGCATTAGCTGGACGACCAACAGGGCAAAACTTCGTGATCTTTTTTCTTCCTTCGAGCGCACTTGGCTAAGTGAACAATTTTTGGCTGGCTTTTATAACCCCGAATTCGATATTGGAACATTGGAACATCTACGATGCCACTTTGATGGGTTTACCTCGAACAAACAATGCAGTAGAAGGTTATAAGACATCAGTATGGGTCACCTGATTAAGCAAATCCATATTGAGCATAACCTTATCTCTTTGGAAATCTGTCGTGATGTTCTTGGTAAGAAGCCTGATCCACCAAGGAAACGATTCAGCGACTCGCATGATGAGCTTCTGACCATAATGAAGGCAAACCATGAAAAATGGGACGCTAAAAAACCAGATGGAACAGATGTGATGACACCAAGCATAACTACCTCATTCAAGTCTCTTCGGCTTTTCATTATTAAATAAGTACAAAAAAATTAGGGAAATTTTTTATTTAGGGATTTTTTCTAAGGGATTTTTACATGATTTCTTTCAAAATATCCTGCCACTACGGGCGGACGAAAAGCTTTCGAAATCTTAAAGTACTTGGAGTGTCCCATAAGTTTCTTCGCTTTTTTTGATGCGAAATGAATACACGATATTTGTTGGTTAAGGTTGATTTATTATGTTATGTATGAACCATTCTGTTCTATAACCTTCTTCCATCTCCCAGGAAGCCTGATTATGCCCTCTTTCCAAAATAGTTGAGGCTTACTTTCAAAATATTCATTTAGGTGCGTTTTTATTTCGATTATGGATTTGAAAGATTTACCACGGAGAGAGATTTTTAAGGAGAGGAACAAGTAATAATCGGATGGAGGAAGGTATGGGGAGTATGGAGGATGAGGTAGAACGTCCCAATCAAACTGTAATAATATTTGCCTTACGATCAACGCAATAAGCGGCCTTGCGTTGCCGTGATGGAATACTACACCTCGTCGGTTCGCCAATTCTTACCGTTTTTCTGCTATAGCGGTTTTTAGTTAATTCAGTTGATTGCAATATTTGTCAGCATTGATCATATCACCTTCAGGAAGGAGCTCGTAGTACAGTACACGCTTCCAGTCCCATCAAATGCACAAAAGAACCTTCTTCGGATGAAGCCCAGACTTCGCAACAGTTGAAGGTCTATTTTCTTTAGACCAAATCCGTTTTCGATCCACATTTTGATACAAAATCCAAGTCTCGTCTCCAGTGACAAGACTCTTTAAGAAATGATTTCTTTTGTGTCTCTGTAGAAGCAAATCGCACGTAGGGACGCGCTTTATAAGGCCGGTCTCCGTCAATTGGTGTGGAACCCAAGCTTCATATCGACTCGCATATCCCATTTTGATTAAATGCTTATGTGCCGTTGTTTTGGGAATGTTAGTTTCACCAGCTATCTCGCGCACACTGTATCGTGGATTTTCAGCATGCACAGTCTTGATAATATCCGTCGTTGCTGGGTGGCCAGCTCTAAATTTCTTAAACCAATTGCGGACGGTCCTAATAGTCGAAGCACCAATCCCGTAAACGGTGCAAATCTCTTCTGCCGCAAATGATCTTTTGGCTCTCCATATTAGAAAAATTTTAAAGAGACTTTGTCACCAACGAAACGAATTCTGAAAAAGCTCTGGGATGATTAAATAAGATGCCATAAACGGCTAAGAGATAAGCCTGCATGTTTATATATATATATATATATATATATATATATATAAACATAGGCAGTTAGATTCATTCATAGCGTGACGCGGAAAAAACTTATGGGAGAACCTAATAGTTTTTTATAAATAACTCCTTTATTATTAAGTTTAGGTAAAAATGAATATAATGAAACTTTTAGTAAATTCGAATCCCTATAAATTTAATACGATAGTATGATAATTCTCATAAAAATCGGTATTTATTGAGAAAATCAATAAAATATGCTTTGACACATCTTTAAACTACCCTTACTTATGGTCCGATCTTGTCCAACAACAATCCAATCCCCGCCCATCATTCCCAAAAAAACATCTAAATATCAAATTTCAATACAATATCTCATTTTGTTTAGACGTAATCTCGGTAACGAGCCGGTTCAAAAATTTTTTTTGCAGTTTTGGATTCAGAACCGTCTGAAAAGTGAAAATCTCAAAGAATCTCGGAGCAAAAATTTTCAAAATTTTCCGATCATCGTATAAGCTATCCTTATTTCATGAGGAAAGCTAAAATAATTTACTTATAGCTGGAAAAAAATATTTTCTTTCTAAAACTGTGAATACGAGTAAATAAAATACAAAATTAAATTTTTTTGCCAGATTTTGTAAAATCAGTGTTTCATTTACAAAACATTTTTAAATATTTAATATAAAAAAAAATCTTAATGAAAATTTGTCTTTGAGAGAGCCCGGGGGGGGGGCGCCATAGGAAGGTGGAGCGGCTAGTCAAACCCCCCCCCAGGATCAAATCCTGGTTGCGCCACTGTATATTTTAATTTAACAATTTAGGCTATACATTTTTCTATAATAATAGATTTTCATGAAAAGTGATTATCCTAAAAACTAAATAAATATTCATTCTAAGGTTAACTTAATTAATATAAATTTATGAATTTATTGTAATTATTATAAAATGACGAATATCAATTTTTTTTTGTAGAATTTCTATCATTAAAACTTTTCTCTTCAAATAAATAAATAATCCTTTCAATATTTAATAGGCGGCAATCTTTTTCAATAGTTGGGCACATTTCAGAAATAATATAACAAGGGCCATATTGAAATAAGTTGACCTGTGGCCAGGTCCGAACCGACCGACGGTTTGAAATAAATTAATTTCCAGCTACAGAAACAATTTCAAATAATTTTCATATATCTATTAATGTAATAAAAAACAGATATGGATACATAAATAATAAATATAAACATTTTTAATTTTATTTTATTTATAATATATATGCAAGACCAGGCTGTGACGTCATGCATGGCTGGATGACGTCATATAATTTTAAATCAAGAAAAAACTAATAAATATGATTTTTTTCGAGGATAAAACCAATACAAAATGCATGATTCGTGGTGATATATAAAAAAATCTCCTGATGTGAAATTTGGTGTGAAAATAACCCTTCCCTTCCTATCGTCGATCGCTAATACTACCACTTCCGGTTTCCGTATTTGCACCAAAAGTTGATCAATTCATCCCACTGATGCATTAAGTAAATATACCAAATTTCATCAAAATCGGTTGAGCCGTTCAGGCTGTACACATCTATACGGACGGACAGACGGACGGACGGACAGACGGACAGGCATCATGCTAAAAATACTTTTTTCTGTTTAGAAAATGCATGATTCGTGGAGATATGTAAAAATCTCCACATGTGAAATTTGGTGTGAAAACAATACCTCCCTTACTATCGTCGGTCGGTAAAAATTGAAATTGTTTAAGAGCCTGATCGCAAAAACATTTTTGTGCACATGAAAATGGCTTCGCGGGCACCTGGTTGCCGACCCCTGTTATAGTGGATGGAAATTTGAAATATATGTTGAAGATCATAAAAAAGATAACACCATGTACATAATATATAATTTGAAATTGAAAATGTAAATGAATAAATAATAGTAACTATTAAATTATTTTCAAAAAAGATTATAAAATAAATACACGTACAAGTTGAATATAATTATTCAATATTATTATTATTTTTTTAATAATATTTATTGATGTGAATAATCCAACATTCTATTTTTCAAACAAAAAAAATACAAAATATTTTTATACTACAATTTATCTGTTTTAGATTATCAATTCATATAAAATAAAAAACAACAGCAAGGTTGTCTGGAATTTTCCATTAAAATCAATTCGCTTTTTTTCTGTTATTTTTTTTATTTCTATATATATGTATAGCTATTGTAAAAAAACACCACCCAACCCCACCATTAATTAATCGTTACCACAATTGATAGTCGGTTCGATTGGTCACTGAAACAGTGATCGTCACAAATTGGGTGAATGTGGTTTTTCGTGTCAATCTTCACCAGATGTTTTCCCTCTAAATTAAATTTAAACATGACTAAAAAAATTACTATACCTTCGTTCATTTTAATAATGTGGTTAGTTCCATAATATGTAAACAAACCACAAAGTTATGTATTTATCTATTATATCTTCCCCTTTTTATTATTAATGTCTACATTTTTATATAAAATTTTTTATTTCTTTTTCATTTTAAAATGAAGACTAAAATTTTAATTTATTGATATATATGCCTTCATTAAATCAAAATATATCAAATAATTTTTTTTTGTGGCTCAGGATAGGGACACTTGGAGAAATGTGGTTTTTTGAACTTTTGAGTTACGGAGAGCCATAGAGATAGATTGATAGATAGATACCTAATAATATTAGATTATTTATTTATATCTGTGAAAAAATAAATTTTGTATATTTCTACATATTTTTTCTTTTTTAATAATTTAATTAAATTAAATTAATTTTTTTTTTTCAAATATGTTTAAACATATCGTTAATTTAAATATTTTAATATGTAAAATTTATATTGATCTTCTTAAAAATATAATATTTACTTATCTAAAATAAAATGTACAAAGGATTTTGTATTAATCAGTTTATTTTTTAAATGAATGTTTTTGTATTTCGATTTTTGTTTTTAAAATTGAGAATAAAACATTTATATTTAAATTTAACTAATCCTTAAAGAGTATAATATAAATGTTAATATTTTGGATTAATTAACAAAATTGTTACTCTTAGAGCAATAAAATATTCAATATTATTCTTAGTAAATCTGATTAATTGTTCTCCAGCGAATGTTGAATTTTCATTGATTTCAGTCTATTGATTCTAATTTAAGTCCTAAAAGCACCGCTATTCATCTAGATTCATTAATTATTTTTATTTCCAAAAAACAAATAGAATTTAGCTCTATCTATTTGACGTTTTTAAATGTTTAATATTTTCACTCTGCCCATAAGTCTTTTAATATTCAATTAAATAAAAAGAGATCGAAGAATATTTCATTATCCGAATAGAAAAATATGTTGAAATGTTCATTTAATTGAATAATTAAAATGTTGGAATAATCTATCAATCTTGTTAAATTTCCAATAATCAAAATTTATATATATATATATATATATATATATATATATATGAATTCAAAACCAAAAACGTATTGAAAATATAATGATTTAAGTCGAGGCTAGATATGATAACAAGAAATCAAAATCAGTTGTTGCCAAGAAATTTGGAATTCTGTGCCAAGATATTAGTTAATCAATAGTGAAACAAATAATATATAATATATAAGCATAAAATATAAATATATAAATTTAATTTGAGTAATTTATATTTAATATTTTATATATCTAGATATATAATTATATATATTTCTAATTAATTTTTACCGACCGACGATAGTAAGGGAGGTATTGTTTTCACACCAAATTTCACATGTGGAGATTTTTACATATCTCCACGAATCATGCATTTTCTTAACAGAAAAAAGTATTTTTAGCATGATGTCTGTCCGTCCGTCCGTCCGTCCGTATAGATGTGTACAGCCTGAACGGCTCAACGGATTTTGATGAAATTTGGTATATTGATTTAATGCATCAGTATGATGAATTGATCAACTTTTGGTGCAAATCCGGAAACCGGAAGTCGTAGTATTAGCGATCGACGATATGAAGGGAAGGGTTATTTTCACACCAAATTTCACATGAGGAGATTTTTTTATATATTACCACGAATCATGCACTTTGCATTGGTTTTATACTCGAGAAAAATCATCTTTATTAGTTTTTTCTTAATTAAAATTATATGACGTCATCCAGCCATTCAAGACGTCACAGCCTGGTCTTACATATATATTATAAATAAAATAAAATTAAAAATATTTATGTTATATCCATATCTGTTTTTTATTTATAAGTTTATTCTTTTAATTAACGTATAAATAATATGTTTGCTTTAAAATTTAATAAAACATGTACATTTAATTTAATTTCTAAATAAAGAACAAAATATATTTAATTTCTTTATTTGACAGGAGTAATTGTTACATAGAATTCATTTTCCTTCACTTAAAAATAATATCTCCGAATATGTGAACAGTATATTAATAAATTGTCTTTTTGTTTAATCAAGTATTATATTTCTTTCTATAATTTTTTAGCATTAATGAAACGAGATTAATTTAAAAAAACCGGCCCTTGTATGATTTATTTTAGAAAAATAACCTTCTGAACAATTTAAAATTTTATCATACATGTCACATTCTCTCCATATTTCAAAATTATCCAATTCATTTCAATTCTATTCTAGTATTAGTATATGTTAAAATTATCATTCTTATGCATATGATCAGATCAATTGATTTAGAATTATTTGAAAATTACTAATGATACTTATGTTTGATGTTAAAATGAAATAGAAAGGGTGCAAAGCATTATTTTCTCATCCAAAGATTTATTTATATAGTTCTAATTGTATTGTTTTTTAACAGATATATTTTGAATTGGTGTATTTAAATACTAAATAAACATTCAAATTATATATTTTTAAAATACATATATTATTACTTAGATCTTTTAATGTTTTTTTTAAATACATATATATACTCGATAGGTGATTTTATTTTAAGCGGATCACATACGATTTAGTTTATTTTATTTTTAGAATTCCGATAATATACAAGTTAATGGATTTGAAAGTATTTTATCAGAATCTATCTATATAGTCGTAATGAATTAAAAGCGATTTTATGTATGGATGTGCCAAATGAAGGGAATTTGACGATCGTGCAAGCAAAGAGAAAACGTCGGGGCATTAGTGTATGAAAGAGTAGTGGGGCATATACGTGGGTTGTTAGTGACCCACGAAATACGATAAACATGCTCCTATGCACGCTTATGAAATAAATATATATATACATATGTCTCGTCTGTTTATGAGTTTACCGAGGGTAAGATTGGAGATTATTTAACTTTGGACTCCAATTACAAATATTCCATTCATTATCTTTGTTATTATTAATATTCTAAGCAGTTTCAGGTTGCTGTGGTTATCATTAAAATGAGAGGGAAAGAGAAATAATCTACATATTTCAAAATTATAAATTATATAAAAAAAATAAATTAAACAAAAAAAAAAAGAAGAAAAAAAAAATATTATTTAACCTTATTGAAAATGTAAATGAGTTGGAGAGGAAAAAAAAGAAATAATGTAGACAGGTATTATCTATTCTATTATATCATATTTCTATAAAAATATAATAAAAATAAATTAAAATTTGAAAATAGATTTGCATATACCATACATATAGTTGTAGGAGATATGTTATTAAATAATAAATTTAAAATAAGAGAAAATTTATGATCAACTTAATGATACTATATCACCAAGGGGGGGGGGGGGAAGTGTATTATTGTGAGAGATTAGAAAATAAACTTCTTAGAGATAAACTAAACTAATAAACTTGATAGAGAATAATTGTGTCCTAAACTAAAAAACATAGAACTAGAAATAAACCTTTATTTAGTTTTTTCAAATATCTTTAGTGATATTTTATGTTATTGAAATATTAGTTTACAAATTAATCGATAGAACCTAACGAAAAATAAACATTTTAAATTATTTTTCTCATTAATTTTAATTTAATAATTATGCTACACTTTTTATGTTCAATTATCGAACAGAATCTGATTAGTTTTTTCTTTTTCAGATTCAATTATAAAAATTATTTTTTTATTTTAAGCTAGTAAGTTATTTTTTATTAATTAATTAATTAATTTTTTTTCGAGAACGTAAATCAGTGATAAAATCTTGAATTAATGAACTTGAGGTTGGAGGTTCAAATCTCACCAAGTTCACAAAAAAGTATAATATAATAACTTATTTGATTAAATCAAAATATATAAATGTGTCAGCAGGCTATAAAGGGGTTCAGAATCATAGGGTCAATAATAAAAATAAATAAATAATAATTTTTTCAAACTTTTTAACAATTAAAATAGATTAAATAGTAAATATATATTTATATTTTCATACCTTATTGGAGAGTAACCGAGAAGGTAGCCCTCTCTGATTTCTGAAAAAAAAAAATAGATAAGTAATATTTTTAATTTCAAAGTTAATATATTAACATTGTTGAGTACCTTGTTCCCCGAGAAGTCCCTTGGTATTCTAATTAGAATATATACATATTATCTTATATTTATATGTAATTTGTATATAAAGTGTTTTTCTGACCTTTAATTAGAATTTAAACATTTTAAGCCTTCATGAACGGGAAAATCCAAATTAATTGTTTTAACAATTTTTTTGTGTCAGTTTACGAATATTATGCTGTTAAAAACCCTTGACCGATCATTTATGTTAAAAAAATAGAGAAATTAATGTTTGATAAAAAAAAACTTTAATTTATGTGAAGCTCTTTGGTATTGATCGCTTTTACATCGAATACAATAATTATATATATATATTATAATATATTCCCAAAATTATTAAAATATATACTAGTATATCTATTTACAATATAATTTTTTATTTTAATTCTAATCAAATACAATTTATTAATCAAATAAAAATAAAATGATACTATTTATATTTCCGTAGAAAAGAAATTGAAAATTAAATAAATATTATTTAAAGAAATAGTGAGGTTGTTATTAAAAGATCATATATATTTAACTTTGATTATTATTAATAATAATATTAAAATATTATGTATTTAAATACCCAATTTGCATTATTTTAACATTTTGAATTTGATATTAATTATTATTTAAGAAAATGTACATTAAAATGATTATGTTTAATAACCAAATATAAATAATGGTATATATAGATCAATTCTCTACCCTAAAATTCTCAAAAAATGTAAATGTAAAAGAGGATTTTGAAAATCACAAAAACATAACTATCTATATATATCAAATATATATACACGTGTGAATTCTATATAAAGGACGGACAAAATAAGATCTACCAATGTCAAACATAAATAACTTTTTCTGATATATTTTTTTCTTTTTGTCGATTATAATTGAATTCTTAGAAATGTATAATCAAACAATACACACGTTATTTGAGATCAGTTCCCCCAGAATTTGGTCGGTCGTTTTGAGGAAGAGGATTTTAAGTGTTTAAAGTGTAAGTTAATAAACCAGAGATTATGAGACAGCTGAAACAAAATATTCAAAACTAAATACGGAGCCGTGAATTATTCAAAAGAGCCAATCACTATATCGAGCAAAATGGTGGACATTTGTCTGATGTCTTATTTCATACATAATCCCTTAATAAAAATGTATATAATATAAATAAATGATTATTACAACAGTTATAAACGTGGTTAACATCGTTAGGCCTTATCTGGTCAACCCTATATTGATTATTGATCTCCCATGTCATATCTTTGTAAGTGTATTAAGATGATAATAAAGTTCATGTATCTAATTATAGATTGTGTTGTAAAATTGTAATTATTTCAATAAACTTCATTATAAAAAATTTTGTTATGCTCAAATATAAACTTTTAAAATTGTATATTATAATATTTATTTTATTGTTTTACTTTTATTAACGGGGAATTTAATTATCTGACAGGGTACTTAATTGTACCAATTTGTATTTAATATATATTGATATTTAACAATTTTAATAAATGTTACTGCTTTCACAAAATATAATCATGTAATTAACAAAATTATATATAATTAAAACAATATATAATTTTAAGTAAAAAATCAAAAAAAATCTGAATAATAAACAAAAATCTATATTTTAAGTGTAGTAATTAATTTCACATTTTTATGCGATTAATGTATATATTAATTATGTTTCTATGATATTTATAATAAATATTAAATATTTTATTTAAATTGAAATATTTGGAAGAGCCGTTAATTTGAACCAGCTGGGTCTTTTAGTTTTCAGTCGTTATCCAGACTACCTTATGATTTGATTTCCATAAAATGCAGTGGCGCAACCAGGAGGGGGGGGGTTTTGGGGGTTAAAACCCCCCCAGGATTGAAAAAAATATAAATTGCTGTATATTATGTACTATATTACAAATAGAAAAGAAAAAAAAAAATTCTTAAAGTATAACTTAGTGTATAATAAGTAAGTTTATTTTATTTTAAACAAATTTCAACACAAAAAAAAATTGCTTATTTTTTCGTACAGAATTAAATATAAGAAATAAAAATTTTTTTTATTATTTCTCCTAAATCATAAAAAACAAAAGACTTAATATAAGATTATTAGATGATTGTGTAATTTTCCAATTTGACTATTATTAAATATAAAATAAATAAAAATATTACTCAAATTCTAAATATTTTTTATTAATAATACATTAATTGCTAATTTCATAAAAATTATGAAGCGAAGACAAATATTTTCAAAATGGAAACGGGTAAAAATCCCTAAAGGAAAAAAATCCATAAAAGTCAAAAATCCCTAAAACCGAAAATCCCCAAAAGCGAAAACCCCTAAATAAAAATATCGCTGACTGAAAAAATCCCTAAAAACAATTTTTTTCATTTTTGTATTAATTTTAATTGTGACTCAGAAAATTAAATCACAAGGTGAGCATGACACCCAGTTGCCTGAGACACGACCTCCCAAGGAGGTAATCGGGCCTGGACCGAAAGTAGGGAAAAATAGGTCAAAAAATACATACATAGGGCCCACACACGTGATTTTTCCAAAAAAATTCGTATGTAAAATAAAGGGAATTTACTCAAATTCCGTTTATTAGCATACGTTTTAATAGCTTAATGATTCCAAATACAAAATACACCATTTGCACCGTATATTTCACCAGGGAATATATAACGCAATTTGTGAAATTTACTATCATCAGAGGTTGTCTTTTTCATTTTGCTCAATGCATTTATAGAAACATCAAATCAATGCCAGAGAGAAGTTTTGAAGCTCTATAATGATATAGATAATCCTGACAACTCCACTCATTTACGAACTCTTGCAGCTTTGGTTTTGGTACCACCATCAAAAGTCATTGTAGCCTACCAAGCATTATCTGGACGACCAACAGGGTAAAACTGCGTGATCTTTTTTCTTACTTCGAGCGGACTTGGCTAGGTGAACAATTTTTGGCTGGCTTTTATGACCCCGAATTCGACATTGGAACATTGGAACATCTACGATGCCACTTTGATGGGTTTGCCTCGAACAAACAATGCATTGGAAGGTTACAACAATGCTCTTCGGTCACGCTTAGGAGGTTACAAGACATCAGTATGGAACCTGATTAAGCAAATCCATATTGAGCATAACCTTATCTCTTTGGAAATCTGTCGTGAAGTTCGTGGTAAGAAGCCTGGTTCACCAAGGAAACGATTCAGCGACTCGCATGATAAGCTTCTGACTATAATGAAGGCAAACCATGAAAAATGGGACGCTAAAAAACCAGATGGAACAGATGGGATGACACCAACTACCTCATTTAAGTCTCTTCGGCTATTCATTATTAAATAAGTAAAAAAAATTAGGGAAATTTTTTATTTAGGGATTTTTACATGATTTCTTTCAAAATATCCTGCCACTACGGGCGCACGAAAAGCTTTCGAAATCTCTAAGTAGTTTTTTATAAATAACTCCTTTATTATTAAGTTTAGGTAAAAATGAATATAATGAAACTTTTAGTAAATTCGATTCCCTATAATACTAATAGTATGATAATTCTCTTAAAAATCGGTATTTATTGAGAAAATCAATAAAATGTGCTTTGACACCTCTTTAAACTACCCTTACTTATGGTCCGATCTTGTCCAAAAACAATCCAATCCCCGTCCATCATTCCCAAAAAAAACATCTAAATATCAAATTTCAAGACAATATCTCATTTTGTTTAGACGTAATCTCGGTAACAAGCCGGTTCAAAAAATTTTTTTTGCAGTTTTGGATTCAGAACCGTTTGAAAAGTGGAATTCTCGAAGACTCGGAGCAAAAATTTTCAAAATTTTCCGATCATCGTATAAGCTATCCTTATTTCATGAGGAAAGCTAAAATGATTTACTTATAGCTGGAAAAAAATATTTTCTTTCTAAAACTGTGAATACGAGTAAATAAAATACAAAATTAAATTTTATTGCCAGATTTTGTAAAATCAGTGTTTCATTTACAAAACTTTTTTAAATATTTAATATAAAAAAAAAAATCTTAATGAAAATTTGTCTTTGAGAGAGCCCGGGGGGGGGGGGGGGGGCGCCATAGGAAGGTGGAGCGGCTAGTCAAAACCCCCCCCCCCCCAGGATCAAATCCTGGTTGCGCCACTGATAAAATGGGATATGAATTGGTCCTTCATCCTCCCTATTCTCCAGATTTAGCAACGAATTATTATTATTGTGAAAATTTATATACCAATTAATTAATTAAAAATTCAAATAATATTTATAAAATTATATCAATTTCAAATTAAAATAATTTATTTATAAAGAAATGCTTTCTAAATATTTAATATTGCTATTTTTATTATTATTCAAATTTAATAATAAATAACAAATAGGAAAAAAGAAAAAAAAATCAATAAAAAATATTTAGATTTTTTTTATAATATCCTTAGTCTCTCTTGATTTATGCATATTATATTTATTTTTTCAGTTATAATGAAAATTAGTTAAAGATGGTAAATATTTTTTTTCCTCCTACCACGGAATATTTTATCATATAAAAATTTCCCTACGGCTGGTTGATGCTATAAAGTTAACTTTGAAAACATCACCCCTCTCCCTAACTCCAAAGGCAATTTTACTTGTATAGTACATTAAAGAAAACAAGCAAAGTATCTGTCTTAGCTCAAGGGCATATGGCTCATATGGCTCTCATATCATGGTTGTTAGTACTCAAATTTACTTGTGATGATTGAAGAGAAAAGGATTCTCTTGGTTTTTTCCTCTTTTTTTTCCTCTTTCTAGAATTAATAATTTGATAGGGTTAAAATGAACAGACACAATCACCCTTATTTTTTTTATAAAGTCTAAGATGAATTCATTTTTAAATGTCAGCGTTTCTTTAATAATAAAAAATTTCATTTAATAATGAAATTTTTGATAAAACTGACAGTTTGAAAAAAATTCTCTTACTATGTCAAAAGTAGATTTATGAATAATAATCTCAACAGTTTTTTTTTCTTTTCTCTTTATTGGCGATCGTGATCCAAGCCCATTTTAACCAACTTTCTAATTTATTTAAATTATTGATTTTTATTAATAATAAATTATTGAGCTTGGCAAGGTACAAATTTGTCCGATTTATTAAGTCACGATCTTTATCATTTCTCGACATTTAATTCGTATAATTAATTAAAAATATTACAAATTTTTCTCTGAATAATTGAATTCTTTGAAATTAAATGTATATAGATATAGACAATGTAAAACTTATAACATGTAGATTATAGGAGAAAACACTGTTTATATTTAAAATCGGTATTGATAGACAAAACCTCAGGATGTTTTTGAGATAAAGAGAGGCAATTAAATAACTATTTAGTGAAAATGTCTTGAAATTTTAAAAAATCCAAAATTTTTTTCAGAAACATATTAGTTACAGAATTAAGCTACAGAATTGATAATCATGCTTGGTTTTTGCCTACTACCTCACATCATAATGTTTTCATCTATTGCTTTAGGAGAAACAGTTAATTTTTTGGCAAAATTTTGATAATGATTATTGATAAAACGTTTTCCGGGCTCAGCTTCACTGTTCAACCACTTTGAATCATTTATGTTAATATTTAATAATGTTTACATATGAAGTTAGAAATATTATTATTGCCTTTTATTGAATAAGGTTTGCAAAAATGAATTAGTCAATGTTGCCACTAAGAGGACAATAAAAATTATAATTGTTTTACACTCATAAAAAAAAATTTTCTTTGTTTAAAAAAAGTATATAATCTTAAATATTTTTTTTAATTAACAAAAAAATAAAGTAAAAATTTAGTGATTTTTATTACTATTCACCATTATCCCTTAATTTTTAAATCTATATGCCTTTTATTTGACATACAAGCATTAAATTAAACTGTAGTGAAAATGTTTTAATAATTAAAGGAAAATAACAATTTCCGCAAAATATACCAAAGTATAATAACATTTCTTATGAAATGTGATTATTAATATAATGGGATGCTAACATCTTTTACTTTAATACACCACGGATTTTAAGTATATACATGAAGTTATTTCTAAGTTGTTGATATAATATGAATATGATCTTAAGCAAAACATCATAAAATATTTCATTTTATCATTCTTTTGGTGTGTATAGTTAAAAGATATAATTACTCAGCATTAAATGCCTATCACTTTAACATTCTACTCTCCCTAATATTTCTTCTTCATTTAATTTTCTTCAAAGCGAAGTTTGTGTACAAAATTTATACCCTTTAATGAAAGAGTTTTCTCCTGACTCGAAAGATGCTTTCATGTCGATATGTCTGCCAACTCCATTGAAGCACGTTCCAGTAAAAAATATTGGGATGAAGGAGAGAGAGAGAGTTCAAATTCATCGGCACATTTGAAAGCATATAAATTACTAATAAGAATAATACTTTCATATATTTCCAAGGCAGCAAGTTACATGATGAACAGCTGCTGGATAATAGATGTACGCAATTTAATATATGTATATAAATCGAGCATAGTACCTACAATTACCGCTATTCACATGTTATACGTTATTGTTCGAAGTAGCAGAAAAATTTTAATTTTTTTTTATTAAAGTTATATTTCTGATTTAAATAGATTCGAATTATTATTTGATTTAAAATATATATGTATATTTTTTGTTTTACTTTATTATTTTTTTTTTAAGATTTAATTTGAACGTTTAAATAGGCAATTTCTAATGAATATGAAATTAAAATTATTTGTTAATTATTATATCTTAATTTCTTACTGAAATAAATTCTACCAGCAATTTTAATGAATAACAACTTAATTAAATTTTATTTTATTGTAACCAAAACCAAATTAATTTAATATTTAATAATTATTTAATCTAAAAGTGTCAGTGGATAAAGAGGATCATAAAGTGGTAGGTGTATAAAAGTAGGTTAGTTCATCACTGAACTCTCAACTCAATTGTCAAGAACAATATTCCTTTAATATGCAAGCTTTATACTTGATTAGTCCCAAAAAAGATAACAACATGATACACTTGTCAACGAAAAGTGTTTGATAAAAAGCAAAAATCATACACAAAAGCTTATCATTTTTAATGGAAGATAAAAAAAAATGAGTTCAAAATTTGAATAGATCAGAAAATAAAGAGATAAAAGATACATGAATTGGTGTAGTTAAAAAAATATTGAGTTCTTTTAATAAAAAATTATTGAAACTAATATATATATACGTTTACGTTTCGGTAAAAGTTTTTATTATAATGAGAAATGTTATTTTACGTTTTATTGTAATTTTCACCAAAATGGGCGCCGAAAAGACATTCTCACAAAAGAGAAACTCGAATCTCACAAAAACTTGAAAACGTGATAAACAGGAAATAACTTCCCATAATATAATAAATATAAATGTATATAATTTATATTTTAAAAATTTAAATAAATAGGTCTAGATTAAGGAATTGATAGAAAACAAAAGATCAAAATCAAAAACTGTTATGATACGATGTTGCAGATACGAAGGGCGAACTTACTATTTAATATATATAAAAATAAGTTGACCTGTGGCCAGGTCCGAACCGACCGACGGTTTGAAGTAAATTAATTTCCAGCTACAGAAACAATTTCAAATAATTTTAATATATCTATTAATGTAATAAAAAACAGAGATCGATATAACATAAATATTTTTAATTTTATTTTATTTATAATATATATGTAAGACCAGGCTGTGACGTCATGAATGGCTGGGTGACGTCATATAATTTTAAATTAAGAAAAAACTAATAAAGATGATTTTTCTCGAGGATAAAACCAATGCAAAGTGCATGATTCGTGGTGATATGTAAAAAATCTCCTCATGTGGAATTTGGTGTGAAAATAACCCTTCCCTTCATATTGTCGATCGCTAATACTACCACTTCCGGTTTCCGGATTTGCACCAAAAGTTGATCAATTCATCCCACTGATGCATTAAGTAAATATACCAAATTTCATCAAAATCCGTTGAGCCGTTCAGGCTGTACACATCTATACGGACACACAGCGGACGGACGGACATCATGCTAAAAATACTTTGTTCTGTTAAGAAAATGCATGATTCGTGGAGATATGTAAAAATCTCCACATGTGAAATTTGGTGTGAAAACAATACCTCCCTTACTATCGTCGGTCGGTCTAAATTATGTGTTATAAGATAAAGTAGCTAATTTTAATTGTAACAACAAATCTTGCAAATAAATAGAATACATAATAATAATTCAATGTGATGGTTGAGCTTGTTTTTTAGCACAAATTGGATTCATTGAAGATATCGCTTTTCTTAATTCTTATTCAATTATTAAGCGAAATCAATACTTGTTTAAAATCTTAACAATTGTTCTAATACATTCGCGCCCCTCTTACAACAGTCTAGCGCCCCTCCAAGGGAATTCAGGTATTTATTTAAATTATTATTTACGTTTTTAAGAGAAATTATCTAAAATAATTGTTTTAAGCTTATTATATTATTAATATTAATACTTCATTAATTATAAAGATAAATTTATAATTAAAATGTATTCTTTTAAGTAAAAAATACAAACTATTTAGATACAATTAATCTATATAAAATTATTCTAAAAATCAAAGCAAATTATAGGTTTTTCTTTATTTTTTAAAAAGGAATTTCAATTTGAAAGACCTTATAAATATATAAAATAAATATTTCAATACATCTATAAATTTTTAAACTTATTGTTATTTTTACGCTCAATAGGTTTTCTTTTTTTTATATAGAAAATTCAATTTTATTCCAGATATCAAATTCTTTTTAATATTAAATATTTTAAATAGTTAACATTTTTTTAAATATCTTTTTTTATTCAAATTCCTCTTTTTGGTTTAAATAGACAATACCAAGTGCATTTCATTATAAAGGACAAATATCAATGAGAAATTAATTTCGATGACATCATTGCGTGAATGAGAGTAAATAAATAACCACTGTCAACTAAATATAATTCATTATAAAGGTTTTGAAAGCTTATTTTAATACAAAATTTATTCATTATTTTAATAAATAAATAAAAATACATTCTAAAGATGAATTATTTATTGTAAATTTATTAGATATGTTTTTTTTATAAAATATATTTTTTTGGAAAATAAAAAATGATAAAATTTCTATATCTAATTCAAGTATTTATTTGACTTTGACGTATTACTTTTTTTATTTCCTTAACTCATTGAATATCCTCTCACGAAAAATAAAAAAAACTTCAATTTCCCCATTTCACTTTTCATGAAATTAATGAAATACCTTCTGTCACAGAGACGACTGGAATTGAATGTAGACTTCTATATGTCGATATTCATCTCCAATATTGATTATAATTAACTATTCTTGAGAGATTGAAGAAATGCATGAGAGAGAGGGGGGGGGGGATAGAGAAGAAGAGAGAAAATGTTAAATCATGGAAAAACAATTCATATTACATTTTAAAAGTATGTTTTCAATAAAACAAATTCAAATTAAAAAATAAAATAAAATATATATTATTAAAATAGTACCCCCTCCCCCCTTTGTTTCAACTATTTTACAAATCGTTCGGGAATAATTGTGATTTAAATCGTCCATTATCGATTATTATTATATTATTATTCATTTAAGAAAATACATTCATTTTTTTAAATTATTTTTTTTTTGTAATGTATAGCTTCTTTATTTTTCCATCAATTGGATTAGGTAATTGTTAAAAATAACTATATTTTCATAAAAGAGTAGAATATTTTAACAAAGGGTTGACAGACACAAAGAATACAAGGAAAATATTTCTCCAGAATATTCCTGATTGAAAATTATCTTAAAAATATGATTTGTGATTAATCCATCTTGTATATAACAACCGGTAAATGTAAATAAATAATGTGGTGCCCCCACACCACAAATAGATGGCGCCGCGCCAACGTTTACTTACTATCGTCGGTCTGTAAAAAGAATTTATCTTTTTTTAAAAAAAAATTTAGTCAGCAAAACAATTCTAAATATATAATTATTTAATTTTAAATAATATAATATTCTCATTTCTGAGTTTTTCTTCAAACTTTAATACAAATTGAATAAAGTAAATGATAATTGACATAGATATTAATAATATTCGGTTTCAAATTGCTGTTTTTATTTTATTGTTGTTTTTATTCTTTTGACACTTAAAAAAATAGAGTGATTTTTTGAAAAATACTAAAATTAATATTGACAAGATTATGTATTAATAAAAATAAAATACTACTTTATAATCAATTTACAAAATTTGAAGTCAATTGAACAAATGAAGTATTTGAAACACCCATATAAATACTCAGGAAAATCATAATCGATTTTTATCATAATAATACAAGTATATGACACTTATATGACATAAGAAAAGTAAAAATATAAATGAATACCAATGTACTAAATTTTAATTTAGATCTAATTCAAGAAATGTTTTTGTAATAATATGAATTTATTTTTTTATTACCAATCGACATACTAATTGTAAGTTAGTTTTAGAGAAATAAATAGCAATATATATATAATATACAATATGTCTAATTAAATAAAATAGCCTTTGGCTTTAACAAATTTGACAACCTGGTTAAAAGTTAGTAATTTGATAGAGGCAGATATATTGAACAAGCTTATATATATATGGTTTATATGTATATTAAATGAACTTTCCCTAGTGATGTTAACCAAGCGATGACATTTAAAGTTGATTGTGAAATAAGTTCAAAATATCATCAGGACAAATTTCCATGTTGAAGATTCATTTTGGGATATTTATTCGATCGATAGAAGAAATAAAATTAAACAAATTGGAATATAAATTTCAATTAAATTCTCATTTATCCTAGATGTTTAATCATCTTCATCTCTCTCACTCTCTCTTTTATACATAAAATCAATTATAAAACAATCTCATCAGGCATATAATGTTTTTTTCTTTTTTTTTCTATTAAATTTAACCTAAATTTATTAATTTTTACTTGATTTAATAGAACACTGATTAAATGACATTTCAACAAAATCTCTATAAGCTTTTCATTAAACCATGTAAGCAGAACAAATCCCAAAATCAACATGTTCTCATTAGAAGACTATAAATAAATATATATATATATAAATGAATATTTGTGTATATTTATATAAAGGGGTAAGCTAATGCTTAAATTATATAATATAATATTAGTAAATCTATATATATAAAGGAGAGTGTTTGTATGTATGTATGTAATTTGTTTATTTTTTTGCTGTCATAGAAATAAAAAAATTTAAATGCCTTATGCAAGATGGATAGGTAAATGAATTGGACTGGAAGAGGACACATGTGATTAGAGAAATTGGGGAAAAATCAACCGAAATGTAATTAATCAAAATAAGTTGACCTGTGGCCAGGTCCGAACCGACCGACGGTTTGAAATAAATTAATTTCCAGCTACAGAAACAATTTCAAATAATTTTAATATATCTATTAATGTAATAAAAAACAGATATGGATATAACATAAATATTTTTAATTTTATTTTATTTATAATATATAGCTGAAGTAGCCGGCGTTGCCGGCGTTACCCGAGGCTGTGATGTCATGAAGGGCTGGGTGACGTCATATAATTTTAAATTAAGAAAAACATAATGAAGATGATTTTTCCCGAGGATAAAACCAATACATTCGTGGTGATATGTAAAAAAATCTCCTTATGTGAAATTTGGTGCGAAAATAACCCTTCCCTTCTTATCGTCGATCGCTAATACTACCACTTCCGGTTTCCGGATTTGCACCAAAAGTTGATCAATTCATCCCACTGATGCATTAAGTAAATATACCAAATTTCATCAAAATCCGTTCAGCCGTTCAGGCTGTACACATCTATACGGACGGACGGACGGACAGACGGACAGACGGACGGACGGACAGACATCATGCTAAAAATACTTTTTTCTGTTAAGAAAATGCATGATTCGTGGAGATATGTAAAAATCTCCACATGTGAAATTTGGTGTGAAAACAATACCTCCCTTACTATCGTCGGTCGGTAAAAATTCAAGAATTATGCTACGGATAAGACTTAAATATTATAGGAGATTCGGCAACTGCAATCAAAGATAGCGTAGGAAAATTAATCGAAGCAAGAAAAGAGGTGGAGCTAGAAATTAATAGTGCTAATACACAATCACACAAAGTCCTAACATACAAAATGTAGAATTTGAAAAAGTATAAATATTTTAATACTTAAGATCTGTAATCACGAAAGATAATAATATTTGAGAAGAATTTAAATCGACGTTGTAATCAAGTAACACCTGTTATTATGCAGTAAAGGGGATTATCTCATCAAAACTATTATCAAAGAGGATCAAAATAGAAATATATAAAACAATTATTTTTCATGTTGACCGATGACTAGGTTGACCATTTTTCGAAAACACTAAACCGAGACAAACGATTTACCTTTTTTTAAAACTAAATTGAAAAAATTTTGAAAAAAAAATACGAAATGTTCTAAATATTGAAAAAACGGGACAATTGGCTGTCCAGAAGACATTTTTGGGGACGCCGGAACAGAGCAACTAAAAACGGGACAATCCCGGAAAAACTGGAAGTTTGATCACCCTATCGATGACTCTGGGAGACGAGAGTAGATTTAGAGTATTTGTGAGATTAATATTGTTCGCAGCATTTATAGGCCAAAGGAAGATGAGGTCACAGGGGGATGGCGGAGATGGATGGAGGAATTGCATGATCTCCAGATATATTTAAGGTTGTAAAATCGAGAAGGCTGAGATGGGAAGGGGACGTGGTTGGAATGGGAGAGGCTAGAAAGATCGGCGAAACATATATTTGAGAGAAACCGATTGGGAAACATCCGGTGGAAGACCAAGATAAAATGTTCAATGCAAGACGATATATAAGAAAGTTTAAAGATATTGTACAAATTTGAAAATGATTTGCTGGTCATCAAAATATTTGATTATTCATTCTATTTACAATAAAAAGTATATATATATAGAGAGAATTGTAATATCCCCAGATGACAAAACACTTTAAAGTTTACCTTATAAAATAACTTGCTGAGTTATATTAATTAGTTAACAAAGGGGAAGTTCGAAAATCAATGTTTGCAAGTAATAAATAAGTTGCATTTAAGAATTTGCGTTGTAGAAATAGTTTGGAACAAAGTTAAATCCATGGCCTGAAACGACTGGGGACAATCTATTCTGGGAGGTTGGAGATAGGGAAGGGGAAGTTTCCTAGCCATCTGTGAGAATAGCTCAATAAATCAATGACCAGTGGATTTAATAACTTTAGACAATTTTTATTTTTGAAAAAAGTAATGTCAATTGTTTGAAAAATTATTATATTGAATAAAAAGTTTTTGATCTCTTTCTCTCTCTCTCTTATATATATATATATTTTAAAAAAAGATATATTATTGAGATATAATTACATTAATAGATATATTAAAATTATTTGAAATTGTTTCTGTAGCTGGAAATTAATTTATTTTAAAATTAATACTAATAATTTTAATCTAATTAAAACAAAATATTTTCTTTCATTAACTCACTCAACATTAATTTTATTATTTATTATTTTACACTATCTTTATCTAAATATATTTGTAGAACTACTGTACTCGAAAGTTAATGTTCGACTCATTTCATGCAATTCCTAAGTCCCAATTCTTCAGAATATTATTTTATATTATTTTCTCAATGTTTTCTTGTTCTGTGCATCACAAGAATTAAATTCTCAAAAAACTTTTCCGCCTATTACGAGTAACTTAAAACATTTTTATTTTATACTTATAAATTATTTCAAATTATTAAATACCTTTTTATTATTTTGTTAAACCAAAAACATTTTTAATCTTTCACGTTCTATATTTCCTTTTCTATATCCATTTCAAATTAAATATATATATATACTACAAGTGTATGTGTGAGAAAAAATATGAAATCTAAAGCATCAGTATAAACATGATATATAGTTTAAGTTCTGTTATTACACTTGATTCAATATTAAAAGCTCAACAAATGGATAAATATAAAAAACATGTATATTTTATCGGTAGTAAGTAGTATACCCTCGTAAATATACAAATTCATCTTTTAAATAGGTTAAGGGGTGGATATAAATAGGTTAAGGGATGAGTATAAAATTTAATTTTTCCATTTTAAAAAACATTTTCAAATATCCATTTAAAAGAAAGAGATATTCCTTTTCTAGCAAGAGATATTCATTCTCTTTTTAATTTTAATTAATCCCTGGGCACTCGGGCTATAATAAATATATATATATAATATTGCATATATAAAAATTTATATTATTTTGTGTAATATTAAACAAATTGTTTATCTAATTGTTCTTAGATAATTAATATTATATATTTTCTGAAAATAGAATTATAAATTATAATTCCAATTAGAAAACAAAGGAAAAGAAAAAGAAGAACGACTTTATAAATTAATATTTCATATTTAATTTCTAAATAGTTATTTGTTTTTGTTTTTTGTTTAATTAATGATTTAAACAATGTATTGATATATTTTGTTAATTAAAATTCAATTCAAAACACCTGGGAATGCTAGGAAGCATTACTATAAACGAACTTTTATTCATATTTATCACAAAATTGCATAAATAATTCCAATTTATATGATCTTAATATATTGTGAGAATTAGATAAATAATGTAGAGAGAGAACTCTGGTTCAGATCGTTTTATAGCCATATACTTTTGAGAGTTTTCTCGTTCTTGACTGCAAAAGTCAAGATCCGATCTTTTTTTAGACTTATAAAGTTGATCTTTACTGCGTTCTTGAGAGCGATATTCCGGGTCAGCTCGTTTTTTTAGCCATATACTTTTGAGTGTTTATTCGTTCTGAACTGCAATATTCAGGATCAGTTATTTTTTCAGTTTTATAAACAAGATCTTTATAGCGTTCTTGACTACGGTATTTGGAATCGTTTTTTTTTGTTTTATTCTTTCTCCGTCTCTTTTTCGCTTTTCATCACGAAAGTGCCAATATTTCTCCATATTGATAATTAATAATAATTAATATAATTTATATAATTTATAATTATATTTATTCGATTGAAGATGCGCTGAAAACATCGCTTATTTATAAGGGAAAGTTTTCAACTTGGGCCGCCGATTTGACCGCTGTTCCCAACCGAAATTTAAAAAACGAAGACCACTTTACAATTACACTTTTTTAAGCTTTACTCGAATCCAAAATCAAAATTTAAAAAATCGAAAATTTTTGGAGACAGACACACAGGCATAGATTTTATAAACGAACTAAAGGTTCGTTGAAAATAGAAGAGTTATTATTAATTAAACCACTCTTTGATGTAAACTATTTTTTATTTTTTCGTCAGAGATAGTATTGCGATCACGAAAATTTTCGTTGTCGGGATTTTGTTGTTTTTATACGTTTTGAAGGTCCCTAAGTCATTTTCACTAAGGTTGAGAAAAATGTCTGAGTGTGTGTATATAGACAAGATTACGCAAAAACGGTTTGTACTAGAATAATGAAATTTGATAAAAAATTATTCAAAATTCGTAGTTTTCTATCAACTTTTTAGAAATGTAGCTCAACCGAAAGAGGGTTATTACCTACCACGTTTTGATTTTTTTCCTCTAAAGTGACCGTAAAAATAAAGATATATGTTTGAAAGTTTTTCACATGATTAAAAATTGTATAAAACTGCTATATATAGAATTTCAGCTTGATTGAATCTTTGAAAGTACCGGAATTATTCTTTTAACTCTGCAAATCACACGCCATCAACAAAGAGCCAAACACGCGCTGGTTTTATAAATATATTGATTAATTTTAAATTTATTTTAAATATAATATATGTTATTTAATCCAATTCAAATTTGCGAGATAGTCGAGTGGAGACACTCCAGCTTATTTTTACTTTATGTGCATTACAGTTTCCATTGAGAGAAAAAGAGTTTCTGAAAATGGTGTAACAACCAAAAACACACACACACACACACACACAATCATGCTTATTAAGATTTATACTATTTAAATTTAAAATTAGAAAACGTGCCAGAGTTGAAAATATTAATTTTAAAATTTTACATTATTTAGCTTAATATTTTTAATATTTATATATTTTGAAAATTATAATTAATGTAAAATGGGCTCAAATTCTTATAATATAGTGAATTAAGCAATCTATTATTATTATTATTATTATTTTCATTTTTTTTAAATAGCACTCTGAATTTCACCTGTATACTTCTGATATGTCAAAGGTTTGTTATCTGCCTCCACGTTCCACTTGGAAACTTTTGCCCATTAACTCAGCCCGAGGAGTAACTTGTCTTTTACTGTTTTGCACAGAACACACTTTTAGTTCCTGTCTCCTTCATGCTCGCCATCATTCAAGTAATGAATGTACTTTCAACTTTACTAAATAATGAATGAATTCACAAAAACTTTGCATCTTTTCAACTGAGTAAATATTTCTAAATTATTCATCTTTTTTTTTCTTTGTAAACATTTCTATAAGTATGAAAGGTGTTTTTTTTATATTATATCCATTTCACTGATAAAAAAGAATGTTTAATAATTTTTTACACTGAAATCGAAACCATTTGAATGGCAATTAACTTTTTTTTCTTTTATAGTATATGGGGATTGTCGTTAAGAACAAGAGCGAAAAAATCATTAAACTATATGAATATGCATTTATAATAGGACGGCTTAATTTATTTTTGATGAATGTTTATAATACTTTAACAATTTCAATTTTTTTTACTTTATTTTGTGGAATAATATAAATCTATATTTACTATATAGAACTAAAATAGATTGAATTTTAATTTTTTCACTAATTTTAAATAAATTAAAACAATAATAATATAAATGAAAATGTTGATTGAAATACCAGACAAATAATTTATTTATATTATTTTAATTATTAAATAATATAATTTATGTTTAAAATTTAATCATTATACAAGGGCAATTCACAAAATAGGTTACGTTTTGGAATTAATACAAAATTAGTACAGGAAAATGTTTTTTATTATATACATTTGAAAGAGCAACTAAAATACTATTTTTCTACATAAGCGCCAAAAAAGTTGAGACATTTATCGTAGCGATGAACGAGCTTTGAAATTTATTCGTCATAGAAATCCACCGCCTGAGTGTTGAGCCAGTCAGTCACGGCCGCGCGCCTTCGTCGTAGAAGTTAGGCTACCATAAGTTTTGTGCCAGGTGGGTACCAAAACTTCTGACAGACCATCACAAGGGTCAGCGGATGGCTCCCTTTTTGTCATTTTTGGAGGCCTACGAATACCACGGTGATTCATTCATTGATCGAATCGTAACGGGAGACGAGACTTGGGTGCAACACGAGACGTGTGAGACAAAATTGCAGTCTATGGAGTAAGGGCTCACACATTTTCCCAAAAAACCACGAAAGCGGCCGTGACTTACTGGCTCAACACTCAGGCGGCGGATTTCTATGACGAATGAATTTCAAAGCTCGTTCATCGCTACGATAAATGTCTCAACTTTTTTGGCGCTTATGTAGAAAAATAGTATTTTAGTTGCTCTTTCAAATGTATATAATAAATAACATTTTCCTTTACTAGTTTTATATTAATTCTAAAACGTAACCTACTTTGTGAATTGCTCTCGTATATTGATATTTTATTTACAAATATTATTTACTGAAATAAGAAACATAAATACAAATACATAGCAGAAGAAGCCCTTGACTAGTTATGCAATCTGAAATTCTTGTAGGGTGTTTATAAAAATAATTCAAATATCATTCAATCAATACTCATATAAGAGGAGGTCAATGTTTAAATAATAGATAAGTATATATGAAATATTCTAATTTAAATATATACGATATATTTATATATATATATATATATATATATATATTAAGGATAAATCCGTTAATAAATGATGTTGATTTATTATTTGATTACATTGAATATTTAATTAGTATAATAATAATAATAATAGGTAATTAATAATTAATATAAAAATTAAAGTCAAAAAGAATATTGAATAATTTCAAAAATTATTTTTTTGTCTTTTAATTTTTTTTTTTTTTTTTTTGATAACTCGATTACTATTCTTTCAAGTTGAAATTATCACTTAAATTTGAAAATGATAAAAGACCAGAATGTATGTTCCAAGTACTAAAAATAAATTGCTTTTAAGACTATTAATAATAATATGATCAGTAATTCGGAAGGGCAAACAGCTGACCTCACAGGGCTCAAATTGGCAATACTGACAAATTCTGCTAGCTTAAGCAAGCGAGTCTTTTATGATCCCTCGGGAATTATTCTCGCCAACGTCAGTTCTAATTCTGGTTCGATGATTCGTGGCTCTTATCTGGGGACCCCATTAAGATTCGGGTTCTCATTTCAATGCAGTCAATCTCCTTCCCTTATTTATGACTCTAATTTAATTTGAAACCATTTTATATTAATATATACTTATATAATATATAATATTAAAAAATTGTCAAATAATATAAAATTTTAATTATTATTAATGCTTATCAATTTTTTAATGTGATTTGATGTACTATTTCATCATTGTAATTCTTGTAATAGAAATAAAATTTAAATTTTATAATTTATAAAAAAACTTAAAGTAAATTATTAATTAAAAAATCTAATAACATAATAATTAATTCATGAAAGTACATAGAATCAGTAGCAAACAGATATCCGGGTTATCTCCTGGAAATTATATTTTATTAAACTCTGTAACACATAGCTACTATTGTAATTTTGTTATTGATGGTTAAGATTAGAATGTGTTGATGGGGACTACCAATTAGTAACTGGTTACTAAACCTAGACCTTAATATTAATTATATTAGGATATTATACAATATATATCATACATACATAAATAGTTATAAATACATATATCTATTCTATCGACAAATTTACTTTTTTTTTTAATTTCAACCATCTTTACTTATTATTTATTTCATTATCAAATTTTATAAATATGATAATATCTCCTACTGGCATTAAAGGATTTATTATCTAGCATCTCTCTCGAGTTACTAAATTCAATATATCTTAGTTGCAACATCCTTTATTATCTATCTTTTATCCCCTCCCAATTTCTTCACAACCATATATACCGTATCATTAAATTGTTGAAACATAAAATTCTTAATTTAATTTAATCTGTACATACAATTATAGAACTTAAAATTTTAAAAATAACTTTAATTATAATACATTAGCATTTAATACTAAAGGTTTTAGAAGCATCAAAATGGTATAAAAAACAAATTTCATTAATTTTAAGATAACTATTTAAAGTAGTACATGAATAATATAGTGAAAATTTTAAAAGAAAAAATAAGGTATAAGATTTATTCTTGGGTTTTTTACTTTTCAATCGGAAAAATTTCTAAGTTTTTCTAAATGTTTTTATTTTCAATGTTCTTTTTTTAAATTTTTTTTTTTACTATTAGGGTGACCCAGCCAGTAGTTGAACCCCTTCCAGTATATAGTTGAACAAATTACCAAAAATCCGCCAAAATCTCAAGAGAAAACATGCTTGGAACGTGAAATTTTATTTTATTTTTAAGTTGTTATGTTGTCACAACTGAAACACCTATCGTCTGCTGCACGTGACTTAAGTACTCAGAGATATTATTTTTTTTCTCAAATGAAATGCTTGTTTTTGCATTCACGACTAGTCTACTGAAAATACGGTAAGTAAAAGTAATCCACGTGCATCCTAGTCATTTTTAGAGATATTTTTACCGAATTGGTCTTAAATTAAAGCTAAAGGACTACATTTTGAAGTATGATATTAAGGTATAGATATTTTTTATTTTTTAGAGCTCTAAACTGACTGTTCAACTAATGGCACTGTTAAAATGCACAAATTCCAGTAATTGAACAGTGGTGAACGTTGCCCGCCATCGAAGTTAACCAGACTGAATGTTCAATCCCTTTTATAAATTGAATCCCTCTTCCCCAAGGGTAGGTCTGAAGAATTTAGAAAAGTGCAGGGGAAGAGTGGGAGGGTAATATTGAGGCCCGTGAACTGTTTCAGTTTTGGAAAAGGCTTCGGAGCAAATGTCTTAATGAAACTCAGACAAATGGCCTTTTGTCTGAGTGTATTGAAAAAGAGCCCGAAATTAATCATAATTTTGATGCCTCACCTTCAGCATTGAATGTTAGTGCAATCCAAGCAACACTTTCAAGACAAACGGACTTGCCTAAAGTAAAGTAAAGTAAAACCAGGAATCTATGCAGTAACGGGACTCGACTCCCAAAGCAATTTCGTATCAAAAGTTTAAAAAATTTTAAAAATATTTTTAATTTTGTATCTTATATGTATATTGCAGATTGGTGTTTGTTTGAAATAAATAAATAAATATATTATTGTTATTATTATTATAATTTAAACATTGAGCAATGTTTGGAATGTGAATCAGCCTTGTATTGTGTTATGAGTGCTCAAGCTATAGGCCTAGATATTTGTTAAGTCGTTTTGGATGTGTACCTAAACTTAAAATAAAAAAAAATTATGAAATAACGGGTGTTCAATTACTGGAATATCGAGCGTTCAAAAACTGGACATGTCTGTTCAACCACTGGGATAAAATCATAAAAAATGTTGTGAATTTTTTTTTGCTTTTTATTTTTCAGTTAAGCACTGTTTAATATTTTTTTTAATAACTACAATAATAAAGCTTTGTTAAAAATCCATTAGCTTAGTTTTACGGCTAATAGTATAGAACTTACAACAGGATCCGTGGTAAACTGGCTTTATTTGTTCAACTACTGGCTGGGTCACCCTATAACCCTTAAAACATTTTTTTAAATAAATTTTAAAAGAGAATAGTCAATGGATACCACACAAATTCAACTTATTTTTCTTCTGTTGGTACTATTAATTTGGTTGATTATTTATGATAAGAGTGGTAGATTGTCTATGAGAATTAATTAAAAGAAATAACAAGCTTTTATAGGAGATGAGTTAAAAACCTCTGCCTGATGAAGGGCTAAACTTTTTAAGACAGTTGTCGCCCGGGCAGGGTAGAGATGTTTGATCAGAAAAACGATTTATTTAACTTTTTCCTTGATTATATTGACCGATTTTATTTTTGAGATAGTTTTTCATTAAACATTTTATTATTGGAAATTTCCTTAGCGAAATATTAAGATTTTTATCGTTCTTTAAGAAATTCTTAATTATTATTTCTTAAAATTAAAAGTTAATCTATTTGAGGGAAGATCAAGATGTAGTGGGCGGACAATGAACGAAGAGACGTAAAAGAGATAAATAGGATTTGGATGGGTGTAACTCAGAATATGAACTTTTGGTGAATGTTGCAGCCAAGAACATTCGAGCTCCAAAAAAAACTACAGATATAGATAGATAAAACTTTAAATTCTAATTTAATTTTATTGTTTTTATTTATATCAAAATTTGATTTTTTTTTTCAATCATGTTATATAATATAATTCTTTATACAAAAGAGATTAAACTAAGCTAATATGATAAACCCTTCCTAAAAAAAGTATTATATCAATTATTACACCGTAATTCCAGACCTTACGACCAAATAATATACAACATATTCGTTTCCAGTTGAAATAACTTAATTAAAGATGAGGGTTTGTTTTGCCGACTCATCTGACTTTTCCCACATAGCATTTAGGAAAAAATCGTTTCAATTTAATTAAATAAGCCATGGAACATTTTTAATTGAGAAAATCTCAACATATCGTCGAGCAAAACATATATATATATATGAAATAAAAAGGTGGAAAAAAATTAATAGGATTTATATATGTTGGAATATTTAAATATGAAAGAGATTAAAAAATATAATCCGTTAATATAGATAATCATGTTTTATGGAATTTTAGATTTTTTAAATGAAAAAAATTAAATAATATATATATATATATATATATATATATAGTACTAGAAAGTACTAAATATTTATTTAAATGAAAATATCTGATTGTGAGTTGGATAGGGTAGGCTTGAATCTTTAGTCTTTCAGTTTATTATGGTGTGATGAATATGGAATCGAATTTAATTTATATTAGAAAGTATTTCCAGAAAAATAATAATAAAATATTTTACAAAAATATATTAAATGTTTAATTGATTTTTCTTGTTCTTAAGATCTCATTCTGTTAAATTTAAGTGAAAAGATCCATTGTAAATAAAAATTAAATGTTGTTGTCAAAAGAAATAACAATAAAAAAATGAATTTCTTGGAAAAATAATTATCATTTAAAATAAAGTTTAATTTAAAATATCAACCAAGAAGATTCTTGGAATCATATATATATATATATATAAAGATTTACTTTTATATAGTATTTGCTTCCAAAGATTTGTAACACGCGAGTAACAATAATTCTAAGAAGAGATTTAAGATTGAATTGAAAAAAAATATGTTCGTTCTTATCATTCATTTTCCAATTAAAAAAAATATGAAAAATATATATTTATATTAATTTATTGAATATAGTGATAATTAGAATTGAATTCTGAAAGAAAACAAAATTATTTAAATATCTATTGTTATTTATTTAAATGTTACTATTTTTTTATTTTTTGAATTGGAAAAACTTTTTATACATATAAAGTGTTTGGAAGTAATATATGGTCGACTTATTTAGAATATATTTTAAATTTTTAAATAATGTCTTTTTTATTTTTATTTTTTTGAAAATTTATTGGCTTTTGGAGTCTATGCACATAGCTGACATAGCCAACCTTCACATTTATTTTAAATTAATTATTTAGTCTTAAATCTTAGTGAGGTTAGATTCCTAGACTTCAAGTTCGGCGATACAAAACTATAACTACTAAGTTACTACCAACCTGGTCAATTATAATTATTATTTTCAAATAATTTTTGGACTATAACCTGAGGAGCTAGCGTTACATCGAATTTTAAAATGGTAATTACGTAAAAGTTGAATTACAATAAAATTATTTATTTTAAGTAGGTCTATTTTATTTTGGTCAAGCTAACCATAAAATCTCATATTTTTTTCTTTCTTTTAATTTGTAATTTGAAACTCATAGCTCTTTAGATATCTGTCAGTTGAATGTAAAATATAAAAAGTAATTTAATATAGAAAACCATTCTATACTTTTTCAATTCAACAAAACAAAAAAGAAAAGTTCATTGAAAAATGTCCCCCAATTGTTAATTTATAAGCTCACATCGTCACATTAATAAATTATGTACATGAATACGTACTTATTTAGAATTCATTACAATGTAAAATCAATATCGACTATTACATTAAACAAAAGAAATGCAAATTAATTATTAATATGATTTAATTTAATTCGATCCATCCTAATATTATCGGTGGATGATGCAGATTAAAAAAGAACATGATTTATCAATTTTATGAAATATAAATATTTTAAATAGATGGTCCGAGATACAAACTGCAAGAGATAATGTATTTTAAATGACTAATTTAAAAGCTTAATTTTTGTTCCAATTTCATGTCCAGCTTTGAACATCTCTGAATACTCTGAATGATTAAATATAAATGCATTAAATCTCATAAAATTATCTCTATTTCTATATCAACTATTTAATAATAAATTTATTTGATAAAATATAAAGGGACTGATAATCGACCGACATCCAATAGCAAGTGAAGATAATAAATATCACTTATCTTCATATTCATCAAATCAGATTCATCAAATTCATCAAGCCAACGTTTCGGCCCCCTCTTCAGGACTTTATGTTATTGTGGAGAGTTATAATGAATAATTTTAACTTCATATTTTAATAATATAATAATAATATCTTATATATAAAATTCTCGTGTCACAAAACTTTGACAGAATACTCCTCCGAAACGGCTGGACCGATTCTTATGAAATTTTTTATGTATATTCAGTAGGTCTCAGGGCATGTCAGACTTCCTTTAGAAAACCGCTAATTGGTAAGGTGTGTCCAGGAAGTGCTAATTAATTAAAAATAGTTTAGTTACCATACTAGCTCATAGAGGCGCTGGTGGCGATAATTTGACATGTATATAAATTCTAATAGAAGACTTGCAAACAAAAGCGGTTCCTGGCCGAGCGAGCTAGCGCGTCTTCTTATGACTTTGCACCATGAGTTCGAAACTTGCAAAGGCACATTTTTTTCTTTAAGTATTATATATTTTTTTTTAAAATTTATTAATTTTTATTATTTTAATATTTTATTAAATTAAATTTTATTATTAAATTTTATTTTATTAAATTATAATATTAAATTTTATTTTATTAAATTAATAATTATGTCAATTAATTTTTTCTGCATAAATAAACATATATAAAAAACTATATAAAATTTGAAATTTCATTCATTCATTTAAAATGATATTAAAATATTCCTTTGAAATATAATAAATAATTAAATTAATCCCTAATAGGGCCTCGGGGGGGGGGGGGGGGTAACTTTCTCTTTTTGGAAAAACCCATATTGCCATCCCCAGCTCGACTATCTATATATAAAAAAAAGGTTTTTGTCTGCATATTGCTCAGAATTTAAAAATTATTATAATATTTCACTTTTTATTTTAAATTCTAATATTTAAATATCAATTAAATTAAATAATTTATTCTAAAAGTTCTCATTTAAATTTATTTAATAAAATATTTAGATCATATTTAACTTAATTTTTATTTATTCTTTCTATATAATTGAATATTTCTTCTTTTCTATTTGAAAGTGAAAGCTTAAAAAAACTGAATATATTATTTTTAAACTTTTATCAATACAAAAATATTTTCAAAACTTCAATTAAAATGACAAAATTTTATTATTTTTGTTTTTGTTTCAATTATTAATTACAAATATATTTTAAGTGCAAAAATGATTTCTTGGTTAATTAAAATATGTTTTTTAGACAAATGATATTACGAGATGTTTTAAATTTATGTCTTTTTTATATTGAGTATTTTTTTTTTAAATTAAAATTTGTTTTAAATCAAAATTATTGTATTCTATTATATTTTTTTATTAATAGGCTTCTTTTTTTATTTTTAATTTTTAATAAATTCTCTTTTTTGATATGATATTAATAAAAAATAATATTCAATTGTATTTAAATTTAAAAATTAGAATATTTGAATTTTTTTAAATTTTAACACATGTAATCAATCATATGGATAACGAATGGAACATTTTGAAAATCAAGTTGGTATTAAATTCAGAAAAAAATACTGATATATAGAATATAATAGACCATTCGAATATAATTTAAAACTATTTATCTCCTTTTATTTTAAATTTAAAAAAACGGAGTGTTAAGAAATTAAGATGCCTGGATAGGTAAATGGGCTGGAAGAGGAGGTAATTTATAATTTTCTTCTAATTCAGATTGAAATTAATGGTGATAAGAAAAAATATTTAGTAACAAAACCTATATACAAAATGTAGAATTTGAATATGTAGAAAAATTGAATGTAATCACGAAGGATAATAATATTTGAGAAGAATATATATATTTAAATCGAAGTTGTAATCGGGAAACGCCTGTTGTCATGCAGTAAAGAGGCTTATCTCATCAAAATTATTATCAAAAGGAATCAAAATTAAAATATATAAACCAATTATTTTGCCTGTTGTATTATATGGGTGGGACGCAAGGTCTATGACCCTGGGAGATGAGAGTAGATCCAGAGTATTCTTTCCAGCATTTATTGGCCAAAGAAAGATGAGGTCACCGGGGAATGGCGGAGACTGCACATCGAGGAATTGCATGACCTCTATGCATCTTCAGAAATAGTTAGGGTTATAAAAGCGAAAAAGCTGCGATAGGCACGGGACGCGGCGGCTAGAATGGGAGAGGAAAAAGATTTTGGATTGGAAAACGTCCGCTTGGAAGACCAAGGACGTGTCGGAAGGGACGTAAGAGAGATGGGACAAGGGCTCAGGATAGGGACACCTGGAGAAATGTGGTTGCTGCGGCCTAGAACTTTCGAGTTCCTTAGAGTCACATAGATAGATAGATATAACATATACAATAATAATATATATAATTAATTTAGTGATTAAATTAAAATGTATTTTAAATAAGAACACAAAATGAAATGAATGTTTTATGTAATATACTGATTGAAACAAAATGGATGAAAACCTTTTACTCGGGGGGGTACAGGGGGCGGAGCCCCCGTCTAGGTGCGGAGAGCGCTGAAGGCGCTCGGGGCAGCTAGTATATATATATATATAATATATATCTTATATATAAAAATCACAAAACTTTGAAATGATACTCCTCCGAAACGGCTGGACCGATTCTTATGAAATTTTTTATGCATATTCAGTAGGTTTCAGGGCATGCCAGACTTCTTTTATTAAACCGCTAATTGGTAAGGTGTGTCCAGGGGGTGCTAATTAATTAAAAATAGTTTAGTTACCATACTAGATCATAGAGGCGCTGGTGGCGAAAATTTGACATGTCTATATATTCTAATAGTAGACTTGCAAACAAAAGTGTTTCATGGGTCAACGGTCTAAGGCATTATCTTATGACTTTGCACTCTTAGTTCGAAACTCGCAAAGGTACATTTTTTTTTAAGTATTATATATTTTTTTACAAATTTATTAATTTTTATTATCATTATTTTAATATTTTATTAAATAAATTTATTTTAATAAATTAATAATTATGTCAATTAATTTTTTCTGCATAAATAAACATATATAAAAAACTATAGAGATGGGACAGGGTAGGAGTTAGATGGTTATAGCTCAGAATAGGGACACCCGGGGGGGGGTACAGGGGGTGGAGCCCCCGTCTAGGTGTGGAGAGCGCCGAAGGCGCTCGGAGCAGCTAGTATATATATAAATATATATATATATAAATATATATATGACACGAGACTTTGATCCTCTTCATTCAGGAAATCAATATAAAATATAATTTTTAATACAAAAAAATGAGATGAGATTTTAATATACTTTATACCAGGGATCGCCACACTTGGTGATACTTAGAGCCATATTGAAAAATCGAAAATGTTTAAGAGCCAAATTGGAAAAAAAAATTACTTTTGGTGGAGGTGGGGTTCGTAGTCACAGAAGCAAAAATTAGGAATATGTGCGCCATTAAAATACATAATTATATTAATAATAAGTCGTACGCCCTTCATGCAATAGTAGTAAAGTAGATAGAGTTGGAATAGATCGGATACATTTTACAACAAAGGTTTTAAAACTTGCCGAAATAACTAAATTTTAAGGATGTATCAGCGTGTCTGAGTCCTAATTTGTATAAATAGTCTCCAAATTGGTCGTGACCTGTTAGTGCTTGGATTGTCGAGTAATTTACATATTCCCATTTTCTGTTTTCCATATTCTGATTCTTTTATGAATGTCTTTGAGCATCCATTGCATTTGTTCCATCTTTCTTGCCATTCTGTTCATTATCTCTTTCCTGTTATCTGGTACTTTCTTCATTCAACCCTAACTCCTAGCCCTCTCAACCTAGTAGTGTAAGGGTCGGAAGAAACATTTAATTAAGAGAGACCAGACAGGAAAGTTGAAAGAGAAGGATTTTGGCACTGGAACTAAGATTTGGTGCGTGAGAGGTGACGGCCAGGAGAAGCGGGGGTACTCTTCTAGAGTGATTTCCCCTCCACCACAGTCTTCTACTCTCTCAAACTAAAATATAAAAAATTTGTTATGCGCAACAAAGTTGCGCGGGGTGGTTTTGTAAGAATGATGGGGGCATGCGCGGGAACTGCTTGGCCGAGGGTGAGGTTCGGCTCATGCACCAACTCTTACCTTCCGGACTATAGTAAGTGGAAGAAATGTCAGAATCGGCTAGGGTACCTCGTGGTTGCAAGACACGTACTCACTAGGTGTGAGCCTCTGAGGTAAATATATATATTGTGGTAATTAGGTTGATGTTCAATTACAATAAAATTAGTTTATTCCGTGTTTCTTTCTTTTACATTTAGTTTTAAAGATATAGGTCGATATCATTATAAATACATATATATATATATATATATATATATATATATGAGTTGAGAATAAGAACATTTCTGATAATAACTATCAATAAACTTATAACTTAACCAAATGTTAAATTAAAAATTATTCTTATTAAGTTTTATATTGTACATAATTATATAATTACATGATTTCTATATGTCTTAACAATGTTCTGTCCGAGTATAGTTGACAAACATTGTTTGATGAAGTGCAAATTGTACATTAGCATTCCTACGACTTAACTGGAAGTTATTAATAACTTAAGAGGATTGATAGCCCCTGTTAAATAGTGAAACCACAGGTGCTTTCTGTGATGTAATTATATTATCTCTGGCTCTCTGATCCCATATTGTAGCAATTCAGCGAGGGTATTTTTTTAATTCCGTTTTTGTTTTAATCAATAGGTGAAAATATATCCCAACCAAGTGTTCGAGGTTTAATTGAAATAGTTGATTCAATTGAGAGAATAATACCCGTTTTTTAATATCATTCCATCATTTCTCTTTAATTCTCTCTCTTTTACTCTTTCATTTGCCCACTCGGTAACTCCATCAGTGGTATACTAATTGTTTCTATATGGAAAGCACATATTCAAATCTCTTCGTAAAATACTAATTATATATTAATTAAAAGTATACCCTGGGTCAAGTTATGGGTTTATTGTTTTTATTGTATTTTTTTTTAAATTACTGTTGATTGGATCTAAAGTTCAATTATTCTCAATATTGTTTATTTTATTTCTCTTGTTAAAAATTGTATATAAATATGTCTGGTATATATGGTATATGTAATTTCAATGATGAAATAATCCAGAATGCACCTTTTATCAATTTTTAGCACATTTGTAAATCAATTAATATATGTATATACAACATACACCTATTCAAATAACAAAACATAGAAATGTTCCCTTTATTATGGAAATGATATCTAATTCTAAACATAATTAATATTATTTATGTTTTGTTATATAAAAATATGAATTATAATATAGGTATACAAATAAATTGAATGGGTAGAACAAGGACACAAATAAGTGAAATAGATTAAAAACGAATTGAATAAAGGTAAGACAGGATGGCAACATTTGGTGAAATGTGGGTGCTGATGACAAGTATTTTCGAGTTCAGTGGTGCCATATGGTTTGATAGATAGATAAATATTATAGTTAAACCAATAGGCTTTGATTATAGTTTTGTTTTATTCTAGTATTTTATTTTATGTCATTATTTCATTTATTCTTAATAAAAATATTTGTATAATATTATGATTTTGTTTATATTTATTTATTTGTACAAGATAATAAATGTATTTATTGTATATTACGCCTTTTTATTGACTATATTATCAGAAATATATCTTATAAAGATTTAATTAGATAAAATTTTTCACTGTCAATAATAATTTAATTTTTTGAAATTGATTTTGAATTTAGATAATATGAATCTAATATGAAAGATTGAGATTAAATTCTAATTATATTTCTAAATAGAAAAAAAAATATTAAATAAATAATATCTTTTAATATATATATATTATTATATATTATTATATATTGTTATTATAAATATGGATAGACATTAAATTTTATAGATTAATGGGCAACATTAAGATTTTTGTATTAAAATAAATGTTAAATAATTATAGATTTTTAAAAATACTTGTAAATCTATACAGTCATAGAATTTGATTTTGGAGAGTCTAATAAATCATGTTCTTTATGGTCTTTTTTTTATTCAAATAAATATCACATTTTATTACATAAACAATTGTACTTATATTTTTAGAAATAGATCTTCTGTCTGAAATTTGATCAAAACAATGATACCTTTTTCCCGAATAAAATTATTCCTGTAACACTAACCATTGCTAGGAGAAAGGCAATAAAGTAAATGAAATTGAGAACTTGAAATGTTCAAAGGGTCTAAAGAATTTAGCGATTGTGATAGGAAAATACGAAGTGGTTAAGGGATTAGTAGGGAGGATTAAGAGCGAGATGAAACCCACTGGATAACAAGAGATGTCGGTTGGGATGTTGAACTTGTGATTTCAATAATATACTGAATTATATTTTAAAATATAATACTTTCTATATAACTTTCAATTTTTATATATATATAAATATATAATTGTTAGATATTTTTTTAAATACACATATAAGTATTTATTTATTTAATACTGAGATTAGAAAAATAAGTTTAATATTAATTATTTAAAAACAATTTTTAATTTAGAGTTATCCTTTAAATTTTTATCTATAATTAGATATTATTATTTTAATAATTTTAGTTATTATTCCTTTTATTCCCTTATCTTGGTTGTAGTAACTATTATTTATTTTTATATCCGATTTGGTTGCATATCTTGCAGGCGTCTTGTATTCGTATGTATAGTATAGTGGAGCTTTATAGCGGTATTAGTGGACATCATACACCGTATTTTGTCAAGATGTGGAGAATGTGGAGAGTTAACTGATCCTCCCGCAGGCTAGAACAATATATTCCATCACGCAAGAAACACGATGACATTCAGGATCTCCTATTAAATAGTCAGTCAATTGGATATCCAATCAACCTTGAGTAAATTATTGGGTTATCTATTTTCAACAACCTAACACGTGAATAACTATAGTATGCCACTCACATCATAAAGGATGATAGATCATCTACACGTCCATGAATCATGATCATTAGTTACAATTTATCTTATTTAATTTATTTTCTACTTATAATTATTGAATTATTGTCAGGTTTAAAAAATATATTATACATATATGAATTTTAGAATTTTAACTGTCTATAAATATATCTTTATATTATCAATATTCTGGGTCTTTCTTCTATATTCATAATTGTTGAAATCACTCTAATAAGTGTATTTTAAATAATTTTAGATCCGGTTTGGTTGCATATCTTGCAGGCGTCTTCTATACATATACTATATATGAAATATATAGTAGAGTGGAGGAATAAGCAGTAGGAATAATCAGAAAGTAGATATTTATCTAAAAATTTGTCATTATAAGTAAGAAATTCAGTGTAGGTCATTGACCCTAAGTACCCTATCTACCGATAAAAATGACTTTTTCAATGAATTATATTAATAACTTATAATACTAGTCTTTTATTGTTTATTTTGTTTAATATTTAAATTTTATTTATAAAAAACCAACAATTTTTCATATTTGAGAAATCTCTCTGGATTTGTCAAAGTAACTTTTGGTCGTTATACATCAAAAGAGTGGTGTCTAATCTCGTAATCATCATAAATCTTTTAAAAAAGATTTCTTTTCATGTGATATCATACTCTTTTCATTTTTTTCCTTAACAAGTGCCAGTATTTTAAAACAGAAATTCAATTTACATAATTTCTATTTATAAGATAATAACTCTTTTCTTATCTGTAACTAGAGAATTTTACTAACTAATAACAATCTTTAGAAATTTATGTTAAATAAATTATATATAAAAATTGAATTGTCATTTCAAAGTTTGAATTTAGATATAAAAATTTAAATGATAATACCTATTCACAATATATATATATACTATATATATATAGTTATTGCATAAAGTTTTTATCTATATTAAAAGTTTTTAATTTAAATTTTTAAATATCAATTTTTATAAATAACTTTCAATCTATCAATTAATTAAAATTGACCGTCATATAATTTATGACTTATTTAATTAATTAATGAAGGTTATTTTTAAATTGTAAATAACCCTAAATTGGAGACTAAATAATGAATTAATATTGATCATATTCAAATCTAAATATAGCTCTCCGAACGTGGTTTATTATATAAAATTCATGTAAAGAACTGAGATTAAACAAATTCAAGCAACATATTTGTGATATTTTTTTTATAATTAATTTAATGTATTTTTTTAATATTTTTTTATTATATATATGAATATTAAGTAAGTAAATAAATAAATTAGAATATCAAATTGTATTGAATATTGGCAATTATACTATACAATTCATTTTAAAAACATTTTTAATAGTAAGTTGTATTTTGATTAATATATAAAACATTTGTATTTAGTATTTATATTGTATATTCTTAGCAAGAGAGAAATAATTAATTTCTAAAAAGTGAAAAATATTTTATATTTACATAGATTCAAATTTGTTTAGTTATTATATTTGATAATTTGAGAATAAATAAATCCAACTCAATTATTTAATTAAAATATTCTATGAATATTCAATAATTAAATATTTATATTGTATTTTTTTTTATTTAATGAAATTTATGATTATCAATTAGTTAATAAAATATATAATAATACAGAATATCTATGAATGGGTTGATGAAATTTATTATATATTTTTGTTTTGACTTTAACGATTATATTTGCTTTTTATTCTGAATACTTTACCATGTGAACAAAGCAAGATATTGATTGATGTTAAATATATATTATTTATTCTTCATTCCCCTATCAGTTAGCTCTGCTTGTATATTCAAAAAATAGATCTGTTTCAGGTTTTTTTTTCTTTTGTTATACCTGTAAATAAAATCGATCCTGAAGCGGGAAAATTCAATCTTCTTGTCGATTGTTGTCCGCTGATCTCGATGAGGTGTTCTTTTATTTCTGATTTTTGTTCTCAAATAATATATAATTCTTAAATAAATGTAAGATATTTGATTAATTTTTGTATATATCGATGAAAAAGAAATTAGAACATTTGAAAAAATGAAAAAAAATCAAAAAATTGAGAAGTATTATAATTAATTTGTAGAATTCGTTTATTTAGATATAAAATTGAAGTTAGTTATATGAAAAGTTCAAACAAATTGACAGGGAGAGGGTTTATTTCTACAAAAAGAGAGAGAGAGAGAGCATTCTTCTAAATGTTAGGTGAAGGGGTAGGGGCGCGAGTGCAGGAGTGGGGTTTCCTTCCCCTCCGTGATACCCCCCACCCTTTGAATACATGCGATCGCTCTAGTTGCGGCTCCGTTCCATGCTCGAGGACAATGTCAACGGTGTGGGAGTGGATTGGGTTGTAGGATAACGTCATCCAGGACACGTTGCTTACCTGTTTCGATGTCAGTCAGGCGGCTGATACCAGAAGCGTTGGCCGAGACGGGACTTTTTCCGTGAATGGAGGACCGCGAAAACTCGGTTGTCGATTCTGGTGTTTGTTGACTTGCCAACTGGCGCCCTGATTCGCCTGTCTGGCTGGCTCAACTGTGCATTCGCCACCGGCGCCCAATTGAACTCGCACCAAAAGGGGTGAGGGGAGTAGGGCGCAAGGGCGCACGAGCAGCCAGGGGTTCGATCCACTCGCGCTGCCCTCTTCTGGAATCAGCCCGAAGTTGCTTTACGCCCTTCTGTTGGCAACCTGCGAGGTCACGAGTGCCGCCTGCGAATTTTGACCCCTCACTGCCTGGTGATTACGCCTCCCCGACCTCCAAAGCTACGTCTCCATCAGCTGATTAATCACTAGCTGAACCGGAATCCCTCTAATAATGCTTAACATTATTAGCTCCATCCCTAATATCCCAGAAGAATATCTATTCAGACATTAAACATCGCATAGACATATAAACAATTCAAAATGCACAATCCATCTAAATATCTAAAAAATCAAATTCACTTATCTTCTTTTTTAGTGGGATATGGGATATAAATATATAATAAATATACTTTTTGTATATGGTATATGTATCTATACTAAATATATATAATGATTTTATTATAAAAAATTCACAATTTCTTTTTTTAAAATTCCAATCTTATACTTTTATAGATAGATTTTAAAACTTTTTTTATAATTATTTTGTTATAGTTATTCTTATTATTATTAATATTATGTCGGCAGCTCAGGCCATTAAGTTTTCATTTATATTTTGCCGTCATCTTTCATAAATAATCAATAAATCATATAATTAAAGATAAATAAAATAAATGGAATAAATAATATAAATATAAAATAATAGATTATAAATAATAAATAAATAAATAAATATTAAAACCATTGGAGTGACTGTAAAGGAGCCACCCCATGCTAGAGTATAATAAATAAATAAATTACCTAAACCTTATAATAATCATTGACCCCAGACAATTGAACTAACATAACTAAGTTGTCTCCCAACAGTGGTTGAATATTGCTATTATTATTGTTATCAATTTTTTCAATTTTAGTAATGTCTAATTTAAATTATAAATTACATTATAAGTATATTTATATTTCTAAAAATATATAACTTAAATAAAACATAAAGTATAATCTCAAAATACAATCATCAAAATTAATTACAATTTTCATTTCTTATCTTTAAGAAAATTTATATTTATTAAACAATTTTACTTTTTATCAAGTTTTTTTTACATTAATAGATATATTAAAATTATTTGAAATTGTTGATGTAACTGGTTTTAATATGTCTTAGTAATAAATATTCGTCTTTCATAACAATGAAGAAAAGTAATCATTTTTCCAAGTAAATTTAATAATTTGTAAGAGAAATATAAATAATATATTTTCAAAAAATGCTTCAATTCCTTAATATTTTCAAACTATTACTTGATAATATTGTTTCTGTAAGTTTTTTTTTCAATTATTTAAGAAAAGTGTGCCACAAACATTCAAATAAGAATTGACATTAAATAAATAAACGTAAAAAATAATTATGATTAGGCCTGGCTACACTGTTATTATCATTTGAGCAGTGATGTATTGGCAAAATAAGAAGTAAGGGAACACATAGTAGGAGCAAAAAGTCCTATTTTCAGTAAACTATTTTTTCCATATGAGTTTTTAATTTTTCTTATTCTTACTATACAAAATATTAACGAGCACAAAAATGAAATTCTAGCAGTAGATTTAAGTGGGAGTTGTCGGGACATGAACAAGTACTTGAACGCGTTTCGGTTCTGATAAAAGGTAAGGGAACGTCGTTCCCCCGCGTTCCCCTCCCAATACACCACTGCATTTGAGGCACTTAATTTCAATTTAGACTTAATAGTTTAACAAGTTGTTAGAGCATATAAAATAAATAAATAAACGAATATTTGAGTTCTTTTTTACCATAAAATTTAATGATATAAACTAAACAATTTTTTTTAATTTTAAAAATTTTAAATATATTTAATATTATATTAAAAGTATTTAGTAAGAAAAAAAAAAAAATTAAATAATGAAAATGTGTCAATTCTAAGTTATGAGAACAAATAAGCGGGAGTGTCCTCCCCTAGACTTTCCCGCATATAAATAGGTATAAAGAGTTGTGAATGAATATTTAGAATGTGTAAACTTGGTATTGATAAAGAGCCAGTTCGTATTAGTTTATTGGTGTCAAATTTGATATTTGGTAACATTTATATATATATATATAGAATAAAGTGCTACTTCCGGTTAACTGATATTTTAAATGTAAAAAAAACAGATATGGATATAATATAAATATTTTTAATTTTATTTTATTTATAATATATAAGGGCTGGATGTGACGTCATGAAGTGCTGGGTGACGTCATATAATTTTAAATTAAGAAAAAACTAATGAAGATGATTTTTCTCGAGGATAAAACCAATACAAAGTGCATAACACGTGGAGATATGTCCTCACGTGAAATTTGATATGAAAATAACCCTTCACTTCCTCTCTTCGATCGGCAATACTAGCACTTCCGGTTTCCGGATTTGCACCAAAAGTTGATCAATTCATCCTACTGATGTATTAAGTAAATATACCAAATTTCATCAAAATCCGTTGAGCCGTTCAGGCTGTACACATCTATACGGACGGACGGACGGACGGACAGACATCATGCTAAAAATACTTTTTTCTGTTAAGAAAATGCATGATTCGTGGAGATATGTACCTAAAAATATCCATAGGTGAAATTTGGTGTGAAAACTACCTCCCTTACTATCGTCGGTCGGTAAAAAAGAAACGCTACTTGTATAGGTAAAATGTCACTCCCGGTAGTCAGATCATGATGAAATTTGGTATCTCAATTATTTTCATATTTTTAAATCTATATACAAAATATGAAGCAAATATCTCGAAGCAAACTGGTACTTTACTTGAAAGGTAAACGCAACCAGTGTAGGTAAAGTACCACTTCCGGTTAACCGATTTTGACGAAATTTTGATAGAAATCTACAAACTGTGAATAATATCGGTGTACCAAATTTCGAAGTCCTAGCTTGATTAGTTTTTGAGTAAATTTGCTTACAGACATTACATACATACATACATACATACATACATACATACATACACACACACAGACATAATTCGAAAAATGGTATTTTCCGACTCAGGGAGGTCTAAAACGTCAAGATCTATCGAAATCTCGAAGTCGAAATTTTTGACGATTCCAATACTTCCCTTATACGAAGTATGCGGGAAAGTAAAAAAACAGGATTGTACATTATTGGTTATACTTCTGGTTCCCTGAACTTGAAGAATGAACCCTCACCAAGTTCACTTAGATTTAAGACTAAATTGGATTTACATGATTATGTTCTATATATGAATTTCTATGAAATTTCAAATATTTTCTACATGTAATTTTCTTTATAATTGATTTAAAATTGAATTTTGTTAAATATTTTCTCGTTTCATTTTCTTGAGGGAATTAAAAGACGTTTGAGTCTCTAATTCCGAACTATTCATTATCTATGTTACCACAATAATTCAATAAACAACAATCCTAACATCATCAGCAAATTTCGACCCTTCATCGTCAGGTGATGGCTCCCCCGGATTTTGAATAATCGAATCAGTATCACTCATCCAATTAATCTTCGAGTAAAACTAATCTTCACAGAAACCAAATACCACTCTCTTGTGTATTGTTGTTGTTTTTTTTATTATATTCTTGATCTTATCAGAACCTTTCAAATTAATTTCCTGCCAGCCATTCCTGTAAGCGAGAAGCTTATTCACACCCTTTTAACGATTGATATTTTTCAAAAGAAACTTTAACTTAATCCTTTCTTTGAAAAACCAATCAATTTTTATAGAGTTTTACGAGAGCGGTTAAAGAGCCAGAAGGGTTATTTATTTATAAGGCAAATTCTTAATTCTTTGAATAACTAATATACTTTAACAATTCTATTGTTTTATTAATAGCATATTTCCACATTCTTGTACTAGTTTAAATAATTTTGTATATTCTCTCTATGAATATAGATTCGAATTATAACAACTAAAATGATTATTATTTCATAATGGCTTCTTAACTCTATTAAAGATCAAAACAATCAAAATATTAATGTATTAATGTTGGAAGAATGAAACACACATTTGAGCTATTATCAAAAGTTTCTTATTGAAAATCAATTAAGTATAAAATATAGTATAAACTAAAGCATTTAATTCATTATATAACTAAATTTCTTCAGTTAATTCTATCTTTTTTAAACTTGTAAATGGTTTTTGAATGTGGTAATATGGTTATTAGCGAATTCTTGATATATATCCAATGATAATTATAAATAAATATTTTTCCTTTTCATTTTTTTGTTCCTTCGGATCACCAAACCCACTCAATTTTTTTACTGATAAATTTGTTTTTCTAATATCTCATCATTTATAGATGGTACTCTACTAATAAATAACCTAATCAAATAGAATGAATTTTGAAATCTTTATTATTCTACTGATCATAGAACACCTTTTCCCCGCTTATGCGGCACTTGATAGGTGCTGTCCTTTCATAGGAAGTAATAATGTCGGAAAAATGTTATCGCCATGAGGACGCTTTTGTCAGGCAATCAACTTGTTGAGAAAGTCCATTGCCATTGCTGGTCAAAAGCTACCCCATGGCGTTTACATTTTTCCGTTACTATATTTAGTATAGTTTATTAACAGAGACATAACAATAAAAGGTTTGAGTTAGTTTATCGTTTACATGACTCAATAAAAATATATTTTTACTGGGGAAGATATTATAAGAATTAGTATTTTTAATCTTTCATAAATTTGGATTAATAATATTTCTATTTTATTCTAATTAAAAGTAATATAATTCTACTTGTAGTTCCGTTACCCAGCAATTCTTTATTAATCTTCTTAATTTCAAACATTATATGAAAATTAAGGATATTTAGTTTTCAATCGTTTAAAAAATACATTTATGATGATCTCTCTCTCTCTCTATATATATATATATATATATCTTATCTTATTATGCTAGCTAAAATATATATAAATTATAGTAAATAATGATTTAACAACTTCAAACCTATCCAATATAATATATTAAAAAAATTTATGGTATATATATATCACTTCAAATTTAAAATTTTGTACATAATAATATCTTTACGTTTCATGACCTAAAATATCTCATATAAACACCAAACCAGAAAACTAGATCTTCCATCTCACAAATAGCATATATAAAAAAAATTACACTATTAAAAAGAAAAATAGAAAATTAACCGTTTGATGTATATATAAAATAAAATCAATATTCTGTTTATAATACAATTATAGACACAAAATACGGGTATATGAATAGTTAGAATTAGAAACCTACATAATACAAATATACCAATCAATATAATTGCCAATCAAAATTTAAATTTATTTAAAATAAAATAATTAAAAAATAAAAACAAACTAATTTTATACATATTCAATATATATCGAACAGTAAATTAATGCGGTGTTCTACGGTTTTAGTACAAAAGATGTTCTTAATGATCTTAAAGGAGTGTTTCTTACCCCTTTGAATCTGAAAATATATCTCTCTTCCCCATTGAAAAATATATTTTAATTTTTTAGTACAAATACATTTTTGATGGTTTACAATTTAATAAATGATATTTAATAATTTTTACCGACCGACGATAGTAAGGGAGGTATTGTTTTCACACCAAATTTCACATGTGGAGATTTTTACATATCTCCACGAATCATGCATTTTCTAAACAGAAAAAAGTATTTTTAGCATGATGTCTGTCCGTCCGTCTGTCCGTCCGTATAGATGTGTACAGCCTGAACGGCTCAACCGATTCTGATGAAATTTGGTATATTTACTTAATGCATCAGTGGGATGAATTGATCAACTTTTGGTGCAAATCCGGAAACCGGAAGTGGTAGTATTAGCGATCGACGATAAGAAGGGAAGGGTTATTTTCGCACCAAATTTCACATAAGGAGATTTTTTTAAATATCACCACGAATGTATTGGTTTTATCCTCGGGAAAAATCATCTTCATTATGTTTTTCTTAATTTAAAATTATATGACGTCACCCAGCCCTTCATGACGTCACAGCCTCGGGTAACGCCGGCAACGCCGGCTACTTCTGCTATATATTATAAATAAAATAAAATTAAAAATATTTATGTTCTATCCATATCTGTTTTTTATTACATTAATAGATATATTAAAATTATTTGAAATTGTTTCTGTAGCTGGAAATTAATTTATTTCAAACCGTCGGTCGGTTCGGACCTGGCCACAGGTCAACTTATTATGGTTAGGTAGGGGCTTCTCACGCACCGCCAAAAATACATTCCCGCACTCCCAGGGATGCAGGCACCCCCGGTTAAGAACCACTGTCTAAACAAAAGGGATTTCCCTTACAAAAAGTAATTCATTTAAAAGAGCAAAGGAAATCAAATACTTGTATAGCTAATACATATATATATTTATATAGTATTTTAAAATAAACTTAATTATAGTATATGGTATATCTTATCTTATTATGCTAGCTAAAATTGTATATATGTATTTATCTATATATATTGGTTCTCAAAAACCGCTCTAACGATTTTTTTCAAATTCACACTAGATATAGTATTTATAAAGAAAAATTAAGTTTTATTGATGATATCTCTTGAAACATACAGCTTCATTATTAATTTCTTAATTGAAAATTATATATGGAAAACGTCAAAATTTTTAATACTGCCTGCTAAGACAGTAAAAAAATGACAATTTTTTATCTAAATACATATAGTCCAGCGGTTGGACTGATGTTTTAACGAGTGGATTTCGTCGGTTCGAAACTCGCCGGGTGAATCGTTATTTAAAAATGAAAATAATGATTTTGTTATTTTTTTTTCTTTTTATCTATTGTTTACTTTTTAATAAATTACTATTCTATATTTATTTATTCATTGTTCTTTTATTAATAAAGTTTTAGATAGTTTTATAAGTTTTAATATTTTTTCAATAAAATATTATTCAATATATTTATTAATATTATTTTATTTATTATTATTGAGTACCCGAAGTTCCATTCATTTTAATCAGATTGATGCAATGATGCAACAGTTAATAATTGTAATATTGTAATAAATTTCTATCTTGAAAATTGTTACATATTATTCAGGATATTTTAAAAACTATTTCTTTCTTTAATTAATATTCATTTTTTCTATAAGTCAGATATATTTCCAAATATTAAATAATTTTTGAAGTGAAAACTTCTTTAGCGGCGTTGAGCACTTTTGCGGGATGGGGAAAAAGTATAGAACTCGCGTGATCGTGACCAACACCATGAAACCATCTGCTTTCAAATTTCTTATAACAGAGCGCGAAATTTGAATTGTCATTAGAACTGTTTTATAAATTATCTCTAACATATAAATATATATTTATTATGTAAAGTTCATTTCATATATACATATATAATCAAAATTATACGAAATGAACTTCACATAATAAATATATATTTTATGTTAGAGATAAGAATTATAAAACAGTTCGTATTGCAATATTTTAAACAAAGTTGTGTATTTATATATATATAAATATAAGTTACAAATTTGTTTAAAATATATGTTTAAAATAATATATAAGTTATATATATATACATGCATATGAAATTCATCTTTCTCGTGAAATAGCGCGAATTTCGTCTGTTTTAAAATTTCTTACGCAGAAGTTTTCACTTCTGTCGGCCAGTCCCACGACTGCCAATTTTGCTTTTTTAATTCCGAAAAGCTGCAAAGCACGTTTTTTTGTCTTTAGTTTGTTTTATAACCACTTGGGGCGCTAAACAGTTTTTCAAAAAAACACTATAGAAAAAAAATATATGTACCTATATATTATATATTTATGTATTATTGAGGAGCACAAGTTCATTAATTTTAATCAGATTGATGCAAATGTGTAACATTTAATAATTGTAATAAATAATTAAAGAATTGTGTATCAATATTTTTTAAAGGGTAGAGCGAGAGCTCGGTGTCCCAGGTATTAATATTACCAGCCAAATCCAATAATAATGAATCATTTTTTTTAACTTAAGTACCGAGCCGAGGCTCGGGGTCCCGGTACTACCATATATAGTATATAGTCATAGTATATAAGTATACGATATTATATGACAGTTAGGAAAGAAATATACAAAATTCGAAGTTAATACAAAGCTTTAGTTTGATTTAAATGATCCAACTCCAAATCTTATCTTATTATGCTAGCTAAAATTGTATATATCTATCTATCTATATATATTGGTTCTCAAAAACCGCTCTAACGATTTTTTTCAAATTCACACTAGATATAGTATTTATAAAGAAAAATTAAGTTTTATTGATGATATCTCTTGAAACATTCAGCTTCATTATTAATTTCTTAATTGAAAATTATATATGGAAAACGTCAAAATTGGCCTCCATTTTTATTTGTATTAATATTTTTTTTTATTTAAAATATTTTAAAATTTATTATTTAATTTCGAAATAAAATTAAAAATATTTATTTTTTTAATAAAATATATATAGATATTTATTAATCTCTCTCAAAAAAAAAAAATAAATAAAAAACATCAAATCTGCCTGCTAAGACAGTAAAAAAATGACAATTTTTTATCTAAATATATATAGTTCAGATGGTAAAGTGATGTTTTAACGAGTGGATTTCGTCGGTTCGAAACTCTCCGGGTGAATCGTTATTTAAAAATGAAAATGAAAATAATGAATTTGTTATTTTTTTTCTTTTTATCTATTGTTTACATTTTAATAAATTACTATTTTATATTTATTTATTCATTGTTCTTTTATTAAATTTAATATTTATTAATATTATTTATTATTAATTTATATATTGATGACATCACAAATGACATTTATATTGAAATTTGACTCCCGCCTTTTTTTAAATATATTTTGTCTTAGCAGGCAGATTTGATGTTTTTTATTTTTTTTTTTTTTTTGAGAGAGATTAATAAATATCTATATATATTTTATTAAAAATAAAATTAAAAATATATATTTTTTTTATATTTAAAATATTTTAAAATTTTTTATTTAATTTCGAAATAAAATTAAAAATATATATTTTAATAATATTTTATAATTATAAATTACGATATATATTTATCAATAATAATTAATTATTTTTTTTTAACTTAATTACAGAGCCGAGGCTCGGGGTCCCGGTATGATCTTAATATATTGTCAGAATTAGATAAATAATGTAGAGAAGAAAATATTTAAAAATAGATATTTATTTAAATGAAATAAAATTATTTAATTTACAGAATGAAAATGTCTATAATAATGTCTAAACATTTTTCTTTATAATTTTACATTATAATAATACTAATTACAGTAGTTATAATATATGGGGAATTTTCAACTTTGACTGCCGATTTGACCATGTTCCCAAACGAATTTTAAAAAAACCAAGACCACTTTACATTTACACATTTTAAGCTCTAATCGAATCCAAAATCAAAATTTAAAAAATCGAAAAACAAACTCACAGATATATAGATTTTATAAATGAACATTTATACAATTTATTTTAATTAATTTGAAACATTTTAGGAAACAAATTTTTAATGGGTCATTTTTAGAAATCCCATTTAACAATTATAATAAATAATTAAAAAATTGTAAAATTTTTAAAGTATATAAAAATAAATTGTATAAATTGGTTAAAGGGTCGAGTGATAGTTCGGTGTCCCAGGTATATATTTTATATTAACACGCCTACTTTTCTGTATAATAAAGATATAAAGAATCATATTTTAATTTTTATATAACCAAGAAATCATTTTTTCACTTAAAATATAGTTGTAAAGCCCAAATCTCCGATCCATATAACATCATCGACTGGGCCGCTACCAAAAGGAGTCTTCTCTTGCTCTGACTAGGGCCACCGGTATTTGCCATTAGTCTCGAAAAAATAATATTAAATTTTATATAAATTTATAAATTAGAATATTTGAATTTGTTTAAATTTTAACACATGTAATCAATCATATGCATAAAGAATAGAAAATTTTGAAAATCAACTTGGTATTAAATTCAGAAAAAAAAAATACTCATATATAGAATATATAGACTATTCGAATATAATTGAAACTCTTTCTCTCCCTCTATTTTAAATTTGAAAAAACGGAGTGTTAAGAAATTAAGATTCCTTATACAACATGGATGGTTAAATGAATTGGGCTCCCTACCTCCCTGAGAAATTCACATTAAAAATGTTTATAATATTTTAGTTTATTAAATCAAACTATTATTTTTTTATTTCAATATTTTTAATGTTAATACAATAATTTTTATTTTATAATCTATAAAATAATTTAATTATTTTTAAAAACAACGGTCTTCAATTACAATTTTTTTACTCTCTACTGACTGTTCATTTCATAACTGAAAATAGTGTCGAATAGAAATAGACGATATTACTTGGATTAATCTTATTATGCTAGCTAAAATTGTTTGTTTGTATTATTGAGGACCCCAGTTCAATTCATTTTAATCAGATTGATGCAATGATGCAACATTTAATAATTGTAATAAATAATTAAAGAATTATATATTAATATTTTTTAAAGGGTCGAGCGACAGATCGGTGTCCCAGGTATTAATATTACCAGCCAAACCCAATAATAATGAATCATTTTTTTTAACTTAAGTACCGAGCCGAGGCTCGGGGTCCCGGTACTTGTTTCTTAAATGAACTTTTTTTAAAATATTGTATAAATATTAACTGTCAGATATAAGAACGTATAAATGCAAACTCCACAGATAATGGCTAAACCCTTTTATATGTTCATAAATTAAATCAAATATGAAGGAGTCGCTTAATTATAATAAAGTATCATCAACACTAACTCTAAATAAAATAATTTCTCAAAATTAAGTAAAAAGTAAACAAATCAAAATTAAACACTTCATCACCTTTTTGAAATAAAAAAGAAATTAAAAAAAAAACTCAAAACTGAATTAATAAATAATTCTGACTATTAAGAAAATAGTAAAATTATTAAAAAGATTTACCTTAGAAAGAAATGGAATTGAATGATTAGAAATGATTATTAGTAGAAGATTCATAAATTTTAAACACAAATCTCTTTTGACAAAGTCACCAATTCTCTGGGAAGTTGAAACCTTCATTAGTCTATTATAGATGAATAATAACTAATATATAATCTTGGTAATAAAATAAAAAAAACTTTTTATTGATATTGGATAGAGAAATATAATTCATCCATATGAACCTTCGCTATATCCCACAAACATTTAGTATGCTCTAAGTAGGTAAGATTAAGGTCTATTAAAAACAATTTAAAATTTAATAAAAAATTATGTAAGAAGGCATTAGTTTTAATTAGAATCATGTCAAAACGAGCATTTTAAAATTTATATATCAAAAAATATATTCAGATATATAAAAAGCTAGAAAATTATAAAAACTTTAGAAAACATTTTTCATCTTTTTTTTTAAGGTTAATGAAACTATGTATAAGAAAGATGAACAAATTAACTAATAGAATAATATTTTAAGTCGAAGTATCTATACATAAAAAGACTAGAATCATCAAATAAGAAATTAAGCAAAAGTTGGATGAAAATTGAAGCAAGAAATATACAACAAACACTAAATTTTTAAATAGAACAATCAATAACATAATGGAAGAAAACCCCCCAAATATTATTTAGTTTCGCTAGAATGGAATACTACACAGCTAAATTTAACTTTAATTAATAAAGAAATCGACTGTTTGGGGATAAAATAAAGTGAAG